>OX596073.1:122332130-122599630 GCA_951394005.1 Protophormia terraenovae | reverse complement strand
ATAATAGACCTCCTTGAGGATATAATAAATAAGTTTTACAAATGTTCATTATACCTGCTACATTTTGAGTGCGATTTAATGTCTAATTTCTTATTTAAATTTTCTATACATTTTTCATTTCTGCCCCAGAAAGTATGCTCCAAATAAAATTCTTGGCCTTTATTGATATTTCGATGAAGGAAGACCCCTCAAATGATGCATGTTGAAGCGCTTAATATGGAAAATATATTTAATATTTATAATTCAACTTCAGTTTCCTACACGCAGAGAAAAAACAAGGTTACAGCCTGATCACTACAACTATTCAATGTTTGTATAGTTATTTTTCATTGATTTTAATAATACCGTGTTTATGATAGCAACGTTTTTGTTTCTGTTTTATAATTTAATGATTACCCACAATCAAAATTTTAATATGGTTGACTGCAATTATAATATGTATTTAAATATTTTTTATATAAAACCATATTTTATAAAAATCCAAACATTTAGTTAATTCTACAACCATTTAGTTAATTTTACAAATTTGGTTAATTCTACAACCATTAAGGCAATATTTTTATTAGCTTTTAAGCAATACTTTGTTTTGTACAACTGTTGAATTTTTGTTTTTGAAAAGGTTTATGTTTTCCTCAAATATAGAATATTTGTTTTATACTATGATTTGATTTCACACAACTATTGAATTTTTACCTTAAATAATATTTTTTTCTGCATAACTGTTGAATACAGATTTTTGTGTATTGGTTCAGTAGTTTGTTAGTATACTAATTCCTATTTAGTTTATATATATAGTTTATATGAACAAATATAAATGGACAAGGATTGTTTATATTCAGTATGATGAAAATGGGATTATATATAGGATAAATTGGGTTTATATATATGATAATGCCTCCACCACTGTAAATATATTCATACCAAATTAATAATTTAAGTACAAATAATTAGTAAGCAGAAAAAGTGATATCTTGAACTCTTTATAAAATAATATTACTTATAAGAAAATTTACTGTACAAAAATATTAAACAAATAAACTTTAATTAAAAAAAATATATATGATAAAATGGAATTATATGTGCAAAATAATAGTAGCATTAAAACATATTTTGCAATTTTTGTTGCTGCACATTTCCTAGACAAGGAATTTAAAAATAATTTGTTTATATAAAAGTCCTAAACAGTAACAATAATTATGAAAAAAATTATTTGTATTTTCCATGCATATTCGGAAGTTACCGTTATTTCACTTAAGCCGCATGATTTTTACATGTGCAAAATAATAGTACCAAAATGATAAACATCAAAAAATAGTATTATTGTTTTATTATTTTGGTTCCATTTGGTTTCTAAGTACATTGTATATTCGTGTAATGTACTTACAGTGAAATTTTGCTTTTAAAAAAATTGAAAATGGGTGCTGGCAAACACTGTACTCCTATTACCAGTAATTTTATGGTAAAAATACTTTCAGAAAGTAAAACATACTAATTTCTGCAAAAAACTTGTATAATGTTCTCCCACAGTTATTGCAGATTTCAAAAAATATAATCTGAACCAAGAAACACGAACTAGGAAGAAAAAAAAATCTTCCAAGTGACTCCACGAGTACGGAGCGAATTCTGAACTCAAAAACATTTCTGAAGTCCACTAACGTAAAACAGGAATTAGAACTAAAAGTCGATGAGTCAACTATTCCTCGACATCTCCAAAATCAAAATCTGTAAGAATGATCTCAAAGAAAAGTCTCATTACTAAACTGCAGACGGGTAAGCAATCGTCTTTATTTCGCGATATGATATGCATGGAACATGAATATATGTGAGGGGATAAAATAAAAGAGTACGCCTCAATTGGATGTTTAAGCAGGAAATTGTCCTTAAGAACACGAGGTATTTTCACTTAACTGTGAATTAAATCAATATTTGTGCAACAATTTTGAAGATACGTGTCTTATTTTACATGTAGTCTTACTAGCTTTGAGATAAAGATAATAAACTGAAACAATTTTGATGATTTCACTTTTCAAAAGAAATTTTAGTAAAAAACAAAATAAAAAAAAATTAATTTTGCGTGAATAAATTTTTTTCGCACACATATTTCGAAATAAATTCGAAATAATGATTCCAAATAATTCCGAAACTATTTTGAGGATAAAAAATAATGTTAACATACCTTGAAGAAAATTTTGATCTGAATCTTTTGGTGTATCATTTATCAAAATCGTGCAAACGGTTCTTGAGTTATAATTGGACAAACCATTTTTGAGTTTTATAGTGTGAACGCTGAATATTAGCTATGCCCATAAAAAATAATTAGAGCGACTTAAAGCCAATTTTATTCCCCATATTTTGGCGCATCATTTTTATAAATTGTGCATACCGTTCTCGAGTTATAGTGAAATATCAAAAAATCAAAATCGTGTAAACGGTTCTTGAGTTATAATTGGACAAACCATTCTTGAGTTTTATAGTGTGAACGCTGAATATTAGCCATGCCCATAAAAAATAATTAGAGCGGCTTAAAGCCAATTTTATTCCCCATATTTTGGCGTATCATTTTTATAAATTGTGCACACCGTTCTCGAGTTATAGTGAAATATAATCGAATAATCGGCTTATTTAGGGTGAAATATTAGACACGCCCATAAATAAAATCTCGACCTGATGGGAAAAAACTGAAAGCAGATTTGTCTAGTCCAAAATTTATTAAAATTAAGCCAATATCTCTTCTGAGTCCAAAAATAAACGATTATGATATTAAAAATTACACAAATTATGACTTTTTACATTTTTTTTTTAGCCCGAAAAAGTATCTGTCTCTAAAATAAAATTTTATTTAAGAACACGGTAATAATTAACACTTTTCTGAAAGTATTTTCAGAGATTATTTTAGAATTAAAAACAAGCACAAACATTCTTCATTACTATGATCTATTTTAAATCAAAATTTTGTCTTTAGCCAGTTTGTTCTAAAATTATGGGATTCGTTTTACAAAAATCTTAAATTTTTCTACTCTTTGTTATATCAAATGATAAAGTCAACAATTGCAGAAAATTTCATTAAGATATCTTAACAAATCAGGATTTTGTTACAAATCAAATATTTGTAGTTTCTCCAAATGTTTAAATGTGGTGTCCACAAAAGATTTACAGTCGGCATTAGGTAGTTTTTCGAGTGAAAATTTTTAATTTATAGCAGAGTGTAATTATTATAAATATTTATGTTTGAATTCCAAAATGGAATTTTATTAAATACAAATTTTTGAACTAAATACAAATTTTTGAACTAAATGAAAACTATTTTTGCATAAAATTTTTTATTAAAAGGAAATATTATTGTAATTAATAATGAAATATGAAAAAATTTTCTTTGGTTATTATAAAAATATGTTGAATTCAGAAATTATATTATTGAAAGCAATTTCTTATAATCTAATAGTAAGTAATCAGTTTAGAAGAATTAAACTAAATAATTCATTAGAATTTTATTGTAATATTTACCAAACATAAGTTATAACCACAAAATTGTAGAAATTTAAAAGTATGCTTTTTTTAAACATTTAAATTTTGTTACAACTACATATGTACTTAAGTATAACCTACATGTACATATATGTATTTACATAACACAAAGAGTTCCTTAACCTTTATTGCTAAATTCAATGCCTGTCAGTTTTGGCTTTAGCTCGTAACATTGGAAATGTTAATTGCCCAGGAAATTTGAAACTGTGTTTATGTATGGATGTATGTAAATAATCTTTTCTTTTTTTTCTGGTTGTAACTAACAAATTGATAAATTGCTTTAAGGATAAACATGACAAGGGTATTCCTGTTAATATAATAATTTTGAATATTTCGCTTTATAAGAATTTATTAATTAATTTATTGTCAATTTAAGTAGTAAATATTCTAAAAATATATAGATTATAGTCGTCTTAAACTTGAACTGTTTTTGTAAGGAACGCCCTTAAGTAACTAATGCACACCTACATATAAAACAAGTAACAAAGTTGTGAAATATCAACCCCGACCATATGATGCCCTATTACATTGTTTATGTACGTCAAAGAAATTTACGGAGAGGGTTTTTTATATGAGACCTGTATTCATTTCTGGAACAAGTCTACAATACTAAAATTTAATGGAGTGTTTTCGAACTAAAAAAATATTCGTTAATATATACACCTGATCATATTTATTGATTTATGAACGTCAAGACTTATTCAGGAAGATATTGGTATAGGTGAAAGGTAAAATACAGATATATCTTATTTCAATAAGGATCGCTCTTAAGTCCTATGAAATCAAAAATTTCATTGAGCTATATTTAAAATTGAGACAATGTAATTTCATTACAAAATTTACTGGAATGGACAGACAGACAACGTAAAATCGATTTAATTATTAGTAGGTCTTATTAAAAAGTTTTGGATGTTGCAAACATCAGAACAAACTCATACTATGGTGGTGTATCGTAGAGTGTCGTTAAGAGTTCTGTTCGAATGTGAAACAAAATATTCATTGGGTAGGTTTGTGTTGTAAAGCTACATCAAACTAAGGTTTTTAATTTTGTAGATTTAACATTTTTCGATATTTTGGATAGTATCTCATATCGTACGGTGGAACATTTCAAGACTTTACTATTTGGAGGTTATTAAAATTTTTAAAAGTGTGTATGATTTTAAAGATTATTTTTCGATTCCCTTAAATCGGATATTAAGTAAATTAAAAAATATTTTCATAAAATATCACTAACTAAAGCCTTCTTTATTTGCTTATTTGATGACAATGAGCAAACTTCTTATAAAATATACGTCAACTATTTTTGCAAATAAAAATAATATAAATTCTGAATTTAGCTTATACAATTTTTAATATATATTCTGAAATTTTATGATTTTAATAGTTACTCACTGCTTAAGTTATATATAAGAAGCAAATTTTTAATCAAAATGAACTAAACAATTTTCAAGTTTACCTGCAATTTATTATTTAAATTTTTATCTAAGAAGGTTTATAAAAAAAACAATATTTTTTAAAGAAATTTATGTTGTAAACATAATAAGATTTGCTTTTGAAAAATTAGACAAAAATTGTAGAACTTATACGACTTTATTCAGAATAATACTTACTAAACCGCAAGTAAAATATGTTGCCTTAAATAAACGAAGTTGTTTGGAAAATATTGAATTTTCTGAGATTTTAAGCTTTTAAAGATTGTTATTTCGTTTTAATCTTAACAAAATAGCATTTGAAACATTGTACATAAAATCTAAAAAAAAAAAATTAAAGTCGAAATTTTTAAAAATAAATTTAAAAATGTTGAATAACGATTTTAATATAGTTCATTTCATTCATTTTTTGTTCATTTTTCGAATGTCGAATAGACCGGTTTTTTTAAACACAAAAAACCGGTTTTAAAAATAGCATTTCATTTCAGGAAACATGTACTAAATAGTGATATTTAAATCGAAATTTAGGAATAATTTTTTAAATATTCATAAAGACTGATTTCTTATGTTTTAAAAATATAGTTTAAGTCTAAATTGGAATTTATTCTGTAATATTAAGCAAATAAATAAGTAACAATTATCTTGTTTCTCTTTCTAAAGCTTTCTAAAGCTCCCTAACGACGTATTTGGCTTAATTATAAAACTTTTCGTCCAACAAATCCTAACGGAGCCATATTTTTAAATTTTTATCAGGAAGCGGATATAAGAGGATTTATGTGTCTTATTCTAAAAATGTTTTCTCTTTCTAGAGCTTTCTAAAGCTCCCAGAAGACGTAGAAAATTAAAATTCGGCTTACTTATAACCCTATTCGTCCTACAAATCCTAACGGAGCCAGATTTTGAAATCTCTATCAGGGAGCGAAAACACGTGGATCTATATATATGGATTTATATATATCATTCCTAAGCGTTGTTTTCTCTCCAGAACTTTCTGAAGCTCCCAGACGATATAAGAAACTAAAAATCGGTTTATTTATAAAACTATTCATTTTACAAATTCTAACGGAGCCAGATGTTTCTATCAGGGACCAAAAAGTCTGTTTTTGGTATTAAGAACTTTTGAGTTGCTATACTTATTATTTGCTCTCCAAATTCTTTCAAAAACTGATTCTGCATTTCGGTCAGGGAGCGCATTACGACGATTTTTTTATTTTGAAAGGTTTACGAATTTAAAACTTTAATCAATATTATCCCAATAAATTCTAACGGTTTCAATCAATTGACTTCGATTAGTGAGAGGAAGGTGTCCATATGTTGTTCATATTTTCTTTCTTTTAATTTTCAGATTTGTTTGTGCATATAATATTATTTTTTCCTGGCATTGTCAGGCTTATACGCTTGTATTTAATGAATTTTAACTTGAATATCATAAGAATTATTGATTTTTTTAAAGAAATGTAGTTTTTTGATATAAATACTAACTTCTGCAAAAAACCGGTTAACCGGTTTTTTCTGAATTTCAAAAAGTGCAACCGGTTTTTTTAAAATACCAACTATTCGAACTATTCGAAAACCGGTTTCTCAAAAAAGTCGAATAATCGATCACCCTAGAAGCTACGGAACTCAGAACTTTTTTTTTTTTTTTTTTTTTTTTAATTTTCAAAATTTAAAAGTATACTTTAGTGTGGTCCAATATTGTATAAAAAAAAAAACAAAGAGTATCACACATTTAAACGTGCCTAAAATTATGAAAGGGGACTTCATTTAAAACATATTTGCCAAATTTCAACTTCCTATGGTATTGGAATAGGAGGTTGATTATCATTTTCATTATTTTTGAAATTTTAAACAAAAAAATCAAATCCATGTATTTGATCGGATAAAAGTGTTAAATACAGAATTGTAATCCCCTGAACAGGTTCTATCGAAATCCGGAATGATTACTTTGTGAGTTAATATTAGAAATGAAACTTTCCCAATT
The DNA here is from genome assembly GCA_951394005.1 of Protophormia terraenovae. Lineage (NCBI taxonomy): Eukaryota > Metazoa > Arthropoda > Insecta > Diptera > Calliphoridae > Protophormia > Protophormia terraenovae. Next base: position 122,592,694 of record OX596073.1, on the reverse strand, counting down.
TTTAGTAAAAAAAAAATGATTTTGTTTCATAAATTAGATTTATTCACGAAAAGGCAAGTGTGATGATGTTTTCTTCATCAAATTTTTTACTAAAAGTAGATTTTTTTTTTCAAAAAAAGAAAAAAATTTTGGAAAAAATTTTATGAAGTATGTGATCATGCCACACTAGCTTTTTATACCCTACACCACCATAGGTGGTTGGGGTTTTAAGCCCAAATTACTATAGCGCGTAGTCAGCAGCAGTGTGTGCTGCCATAATCAGCTGATCATTAAGAATGCACTGTTTGTTATGGTGTTGATTACATTTAGTCAGCAGCAGTTTGCAGCCCTATTTTTAAATTCACTGCGCTGCATTCAGATTGAGAGCTAGACAAAGAGAGTGAGCAAATAAATGAGAGGCTAAAATGCACAAGTAGAATAAAGCTAGATGGTGGTTGTAAATTGTGGCTGCCTACGCTGAATTGTAATTATAACGGCAGCATCATGTTGTACTGACAGTGAACAGCTGATATTTTTTGCTGATACTGTTGCTGATTACGCGTAATTGTAATTTGGGCTTTATGCGTTTGTGCTGATGTTTATAAAGCATAGAAAGAGTTATCCAAAACCCACCTTAAAGTATACCAATCGACTCAGAATCACTTTTTAATCGATATAACGATGTCCGTCAGTCTGGCTGGCTGGCTGGCTATTGTAATATATTATCAGAATTTTATTTATGTAATATCAGTTTTAGGATAAAATGCTCTTAAATCTAATAATAAAAATATTATTTTCTAGCCTATAAATTTATTATATTGAATAAATGTTTATAAATAATTTTTCCACATTTTCCTCTAGTTAATGTTATTTCTGTACCACTGTCCTTTGTCGCTTTCTCAAATGTATGTTAGCATATGTTGTTAACATTTTATGTTAGATTTTTTTTTTTTTTTTTATTTTGCAAATAGACATATCATGTTTTGTGGTTTCACGCATTCATCACACACTTCGATAAACATTTAAATATGTTTATTTAAGATATTGATTTGAATTTGTTCAGTTTTTTTTTTACAAAAATCGTATTATTTTTTTCACATAAACAAAACATTTTTTTTTTAATTAAATCTCTAAATTGTTATTTTTTTTATAATTTTCTAGTGAGGAATTTTGTAAATTGAGAACATTGTTTTTTAAGAGGAGTGACAAGATTGTTTATTAAAATAAGTAGGAAATGGAAGTAAAACTATTTAACAGAAAAATCTGTATAAAGAAGTAAACATTTCAAATCCGTTTGCTAAGTTTCATGAAGATTGGTCCATAATTGACCAGATCTTCCTGAAAATCACTTTAACGTGCATAAATTCAACAGAAATGTTATATTATATTAATATTTAACATAAGTTTTATAATAAGTTTTATATAAGTAAAAACAAAATTATATGGATCGGAATGGTATAATGCATCATATGGTCGGACTTCACCTACTATACTTTTCTCGTTTTTTAACTGTTGGAGTCAAGTTATGATCCACAAACCTCTACCTTGGTATGATTGAACAGAGACAAGGCCAATTACATATTGCAACTTAAGGCCCAACTACATACAATAATTTTGCTTCAACTGCAACTGACTGCTGCAGTAAAATACGTGCATTTATATGGAACGGAACCAAATCAATACACCAAACTTCTGCGTGAAGTACTTCAAAAATTAAAAATCTCAACTTTGAAGTGCCGAAGTACGTAAATACATTTTGTCGATTGTTTTATTCTTATTTTAATATTTTTTCGTTGAGTCGGAAATTTTAATTTACAATTCATTATTTCAACTGAGAACACATTTAATTTTTACATCTTTATATTTTATTATATAAAATTATAAAAACAAAATAATGCAATGACTGGGTTACATATTTTATGCGTTGGGTAGCTGTCAGTCACAGTTTTACCCTACGGTACATACCCGGGTACCATTTTTAACTTTCAAGTGCTCGCATTTCTTTTTAATAAAGATATAGCCACGAAACTTCAGATCGTCGTAATTTAGGTGTTTATACAGCATTAAAACTGAAAAAAAAAAAATAAATTTTCTTAACTTGGTCTATATGTAAAATTGCTTTAAAGTTGATACCTACGGGAGTTAATACCCATGGTACCCGGGTACCCCCATATAATTTCTGTATTTTGCACTACAATTAATATTTTTTTTTGACTATTTGTTATTGAAAATCTTATTTTTATTATCCTTTGATTCATATAAAGTTAAAATTTTACAAATTTTTTGTTAAAACTAGGGAATAAGCATGTCTATGACAGTCAAAATTACCAAATTATAAGTAGTGAGTCCAATAAGATTTAAAGGAGAACTAGTTTCAGAAATAAGCTTTTTTGATATTTCTAAGTTATTTAGAAGCTTCAGAAAAATAGATAAAGGATTATATGTGACAAGTTAAAAAATTTTCGAATTATCGCTGTTTTGAACCAGTATTTATGAATATGAAAATGATAGCGCACATTTTAGCCATTTTTAAATCTTTCACCGCATTGACTTTAGTTTTTGTGAATTTCTTTCAGTTTCTCAATATCATGTAGTAATGTTCACCACCTTTAATCTTCCACCACCAAAATATGATGCAAGTGATCAAGATATTGAAATTATTTCCTATATTCGTGCTAAGGAACGTAAGATTTCTATATTGTAGCTCCAAACATGATAAGACACTATGACAACACTGACAACATTCCTTAGTGTTGTAAAAAAGCTTATTCTTAGACGTGATAGAATATTTTATGGATTCTGTGCTTAATTGTGGATGATGTCAGTGCTAATATTCTTTAGGACTGTAAGAACGTTAAAGTCTTTCTTGACCGATTTTCTCAGCGAGTTTATATGGAACGTGTGTTTTATTTTAATTCAAGTCTTGTTGTAGAGTTTAAAATTTAAATTTATACTTTTTACAAACTTATTTTTTTTTTTTAAAGAAACGTGATGTTTACCAATACTAAATTATGCACTTTATGATGATTTTCGGAAATGGGCCACATATGGGAGCTATGGATTTTTGAGGTGCGAACCTGATAAAAAATTTTATAGATTAGTTGTTACGTCAATAAAAATTATTTTATAAAATTAAATAGGATTTCTAACGACCGTAAAACTTTTGTATGTACTAAATTATGCCATGCTAAACTAATTTATGGACGTAAAAATCTGATTCTAGGAGAAAAATTTTATGGGGACTTGGTTGTAATAGGTAACCATTATAAACTAATTTTAACAGAGCACGTGTCTTCATCATATGAAGCCAAAATTTATACAATTATTTCAAAAACAGCAATTTGTAGCTTCATTAAAGGTTTATTATGGACTGCAAGACAGAAGGACGGACATCGCTTAAATACTCAAACATGTCTTTCTACACGTTTTTATTGATGTACTTTAAGATCTGGAGCCAATTAAATGGTAGTAATAAATAATTTGCATAAAATTACATATTTTTTGAATAAAATCAACGAAAATTACACGATGGTACCCGGGTACCACGGGTATTAACTAACGTTAATTTTTTTGGGTATGTACCGTAGGGTTAAGCGAAAGTATTCATTATTTATTTATTTATTAAGAGGCCAATTGTCACATCCACGACTCCGATGTTACAATGTTAAACTAAAAATTTTATTATATTCTTTTCGACTCCTTCCCTTCTATCATAAGGTCAGTGAAGAAGCAATTGTCATCGTGCTTATTAGGGGGCAAATGTAAATGAGCCAAGAACATTGACACTATTAAAAATTACCGTAAAAAAGGGTCAATTGCCATCAAATAATCTGCTGAGTTGTAAATGCTAATGAAGCATATTGCGATATAATTTCAATTCTGTTGTCTAATTATAGTCCACAAACTCTGCTTTGATTGTATTAAACAGAGACAGCAGAGACCTATTATAACTTCTTTTTTCTCTGATTTTTTGGTGGCAATTTTTCAAATTAAATAAGGTTATATTTTTATTCACACTATTATTCTCAATATGTTCTTTTATCTTTAAATCTTTTACAATTTCAATACAGTGCAAACAATTATTATAAACTTTTTAATTATTCGTTAAAAACAATTGTTCGCTTGTATTTCGCAAAATAAACATTTTAGTTATTTTTACAATCTTACTGTTTCCAATACAGAATATTTGCAATTTCATTTCCTTTTTTTTTTCAATTCTTAACAAGTTAATAAAGTAAAGTTGCAGTTTTCATTGTTATTTTTGTTGTTGTATAAAGATATGTGTTGCATAGCAAGTTGCTGAAAAATGTTCCTGACTGTTGCAATGTGTTGGTTGAGATAACTTTTTCTATTCTTTTTTGCGAAATTGAAAAATAGTTTTGAATAGTATTTAGTATTGAATTTTTGTTTGGGTACACTGTGTCCTTAAAATTTTTATTTATATTTATAGGAAAAATATTTGTATCTTTTATATATTAGTGGCATTATAAAGATATATTATTTAACCACCGAGAGAAAAGTTGTTATACATATTTTTATTACTAAAGTAATACAAAGAGAAATGACCACTTATTACGAAGTATATGAGAAAGTATTACTTTGAGATTATATTTAAGAAATCTATAAATGATTGATTTTGCATTGATTGGCATGGAATATTGGATTTGGTGTAGAAATATGTAAATGTTTACTTACATAAATGCATTAACAATTCAAAGGATGTGCCTCTCGTATAGATTAAACTATATGTTGGTTGTATTTAAAATTGTTTTGTCATTTAGATCATTTTCGAAAATTTACATGGTAGCTTAAAGCAAATATGAAACTAAATTAAACTAAAATAAATTTAATAAAAATTTTTAAGGTACATATTTAAAACGGACATATATTGTGTACTTTTCTAATAACAACAAGGTAGAAATTATTTAGAATATGAAAAGGACCTAAATTAGCTGTTCAAAATTAAGTGATAATGATAAACTAAAAAGAGTTACCGCTTTAAAAACAAAAAACTTCTGTTTTCAACTTGTTGTCTTAAAGAAAAAAAAACTTTTTCCAGTATTGAATTTTCTCTAAATTGTATATTTTTTTTATTGTTTTAGTTTTCAATTCTCTTTCTTACTTTCTTTTTAATTTCTAGCTTTTAGGGTATTTACTTTAATCTTTTGCTTTTTATCTGTTGTTTTGTTTTTCTTTTCCTATAAATTGTTGTGAAAAACCATTGAGTTCTTTCATGGTTTTCTATTGATTTTCAAAATTTTTATTTATGTACTAGCTAATACCCGGTGTGCTTCGCCACCCCCCGAAATGAAATACATAGTAATTAAAGGATTAAAAAAATATATTTGTTTAGTAATAGATAGATAGATAGATAGATAGATAGATAGATAGATAGATAGATAGATAGATAGATTGAAAAATTCAAGCTCTAATAGTTTCCCAGATATACTAATTTTTGTATTTAATTTTTATGGAAGGGACCATACCCCCATAATCTGCTAATTTATTAGACAAATGTTTTCATGGATGTGAAAATTCTTTGTGCAAAATTTGAGCATTCCAACTCCAATAGTTTCCCAGATATACGAATTTTTGCATTTAATTCATATGGGAGGTACAATGCCCCCTACTTCTAGTCCGCCCATATTTTTCTTAAATATTAATATTGATACCAATGTGGCTCCGACAAAATTTTAGAACTCTAACTGTTATATTTTCTCAAATATGATAATTTAATATTTTCTTTATATGGGTGGTGCCACGCCCACTATTGCTAGTGTACCAATTTTTGTCCAAAATATATATTTTGGACAAAAATTGGTACATTCGTACAAAATTTGAGCTCTCTAACTTTTATAGTTTCCCAGATATAAAAATTTTGGTATTAACTTTATATGAGAGATGACACGCACACTACTTCTTTTCCACCCATTTTTGCACAATATGTTCATATTGACACTTAAGTTTATTGTACAAAATTTGGGAAATGTAACTGTTATAGTTTCCTAAATTTACGGCATTTGGTATTGGCAAGCAATATTAGGCGTGGGATGTGCCATACCCCCTATTGCTAGTTCGTCTATTTTTTTCCAGAATGTTCATATAGGTGTCAAAGTTGTTCGTGCAAAATTTGAGGACTCTAGTATTACCAATTTCCGAGATATACTACTTTTAATAGTTATTTAGTAAGTGGGCGTGGCACCTCGTCCACATGGAATTTCAAAATAAAAAGTAGCCTATTTTTCCTTCCAGGCATATAGGAACACACTGTGAAAAATTCAAGAAAATCAGTTTAGTCGTTTAGGCGGCTATAGACTTCAAACAAACATACATACATACATACAAACAAACACACATAAATTTTTATATATAGATAGATATATTTGTTGTTTTGGTACTTTTTCAATTTATCTATTAAATTTAAAATGCATGAACTGGTAAAAGTTAAGTCACTTGAATGCTTTGGTTATAACCTCAAAAAGATTATTGTTATAACTCAAGCAGATTTTCATTTTTAAGCTTTTTAGGTTTTTGGTTTGAAATTGAAAGATTAGTTTTTAATTTAAAGAAATTTACTGTATCTTATTTGAAGCTAAGTATTTAAATATTGTTTTTGTTTACAATTAAAAGCTAAAAAAAATATAAATGGTTATATTTTATAATCTTTTTTCTTATCTTTGTTTGAAAAAATAATTTTGATAAAGTTTAGAAAAAAAATCTAAAAAATGAAGATATCATACAAATGAGTACCTATATATACATACGTATGTATACATACATAAAATTTAAAATTGCCATAAACAAATTGTTATAATAATGTTTTCATAAATTTTATTTATCACTTAACTAACCGTTGGTAAAAATAACTTTTAAACATTTTATGAGGAAAGAATTTGCACAAGAACACTATTTTTTTTCATATTATGAAATAGTAAAAGAACTTAAAATAATTAAAATTTAATTATTTGTATTTGTTTTTAACCCTTCGTATTACAAACTGGTCTGGCCAGACCAATTGCAGATTTAAATGTTACTTTTATATATTTATAATAAAGCTGAAGACTTGAAATTTGAGGTACCCTTCTACAATCTAACGACCTGTGAAAAAATTAGACCGATAAAGTTAATACAAGGATAGTTATAAGGACAAATTGATGTATATGTCATATTCTTAACAAATATGGTCTGGCAGAACCACATATTTTTTGTATTGAAAATTATTTGGTTTGACGATGTTATCCGTTCTATTTATTTTATTAAAACTGAGCTCACATCAGTTTACAAATATTTTTTTATGATTTTCCACCTATTCGTTCTTATTTTGTATTATACCGATCAAATACCGATAAAACCCCAAATGTTTTTTATGCGTTTTTAGACTCGAAACAAGGAGAGAACGTGAAGTGTATCGATGGGAAAATGTTATATCTTGCAAAGCTATGCAGTAGTGATGCTAGAATATAGTTATACAAATGTACTAATAAAAAAATCACCAAAATTTCCATTGAAATATATTGAATTACAGAACTGGTATGGCCAGACCATATTTGTTACGAATTTGACTATTGACGAAGGGTTAATACATAATTCATAAATAGGTTAAAAATTGTATGTTAACCAAATATTCTAATATTTTAAAATTAAAAGTTATTAAAATTTTTTGACTTTAAGCCTTTTTTGATGGCACATTAAAAACCATTTGTACAAATATAAAATGACTCGAATGCATTTCGCGTTAATCATTTAGAACGTATACAATTTTTTACAAATTAGAAGTATATGTATTAATCTTATTACTATTAATATCTTACTTACTTACTGAGTTATTCAAATTTAATTTATTATATATTCAATGTTTGATGGTATTAGTGCGTCATATTTTAGGGTTTTTTTTAGTAAAATTTAAAATTTTTTTTTCGACTTTTACCAAATTTGCGAAAAATAGAAATCGAATATAAGTTATTTCTCCATATAGTATACGAAAATATATTTTCATAGTTTATTATTAAGAAATGCTATTTAATATTGTGTTATTTTTTTTTACCGTAGTCAATATCGTTTGGTCCATAAAATTTTTATTTTTCAAAATTTTGTGATGCGCCTCCTCATTTTCGTTAAGCATTAGAAACACCACCTAAGCATGCCAACTATACCCAGCAGTTTATTTGGTGGCAATTAACCCACTTTTAGACAATAAGATTTATTGTAGCTCTCCATCGGTCACCAATGAGAGTATTACCAATTGCCATTTACTGACTCTATGGTAAGCGGGAAGAAGACGAAAAGAAGAATCAACAATTTTTTACTGACTCCTTGTAACCAGTAGAGTGGTTGTGTGTGCAAGTGACACGATGTAGTCGTTGAGGCAATATACTTCTTCCTAGGACTAGCCTATGTTAAAGTGACTAGTCACGTAGCTAATAAAGTGACTAGTGGTACCCTAATGTAGTCGGATAGGTAAAACTTGTAGGAAACTGCCACCATAGACTGCAGGTTAGTTAATTTCGTGCATCCACACGATGTGCCTAAGCAAAATGTGTTTTGACAAAAGTGTCCCAATTACAACTATCAAAGAGATTCGACTTAAATGTATGGTTCCTATCGCCATTCTTATATTTATATGTCCATGATTTGTAGAAATTGCAATTTGCTATATAAAAATACTAAAGCAAAAAGTGCAATTTTTGCATAATTTTCAAAAAGTCCACAACAATTTTGTATTCAAGATATTTTTAATGCTCCTCTGATATTATAGAGTAAAATTACGAAAAACTAAATCCACGCAGGAATCAAGCTATTCCATATGAAATTGTGAATATGCCTCGCGAAAAACTGACTTTTTGAAAAATGTTCGCTCTTGATTTCCCAACTTTTGGACTATTTACTACGTTGACTATTTCAGGCACATTAACCAGCGCAAAATACGCATAATTTACAATAGAAATAAATCTTTATCTAAAATATTGTATTCGGTTGAGGGGCGCACAGACCCAGACCAAAAAACCAAATACTTTAAAAAATTAAAAATTTTGTCATCAAAACTCGATTACACCGTAAATACTTAATTTATATATGATTGAATGAGATAGAAAAAGCATAAACGAGCAAACAAAAAGTGTAGAAGAATGGGAAAAACTTAATTTTTTGCCGCTTTTTTAAGTTTTTGAAATTTGAACAACAAACGAATTTGTTTAAATTATCATTACCACAAAACTTATTAAGGATTTAATTCAGTTTCAGCCAGGTACAATTTTTTGATAACGTCCCATATAAAAGTTTTGAAATGTTTCTTTCACAAAATAAAAATTAATGTGTATTAGATTACCCATGAATACAAAACTTTTGATTTTACTTGCTCCACCGGCAGTTTCTGATAGATGAAGCTAAAAAAATAATATGTGTGCAAAAATTCGGTCGATTAGTCGCAAACCGGCCAGTCGACTTTGACCTTTGTCCTAAAACAAGGCTTCAAAGTAACTAATATCTTAATTGCGCTATAACTCTTTAATTTAACATTTTCCGATAAAATACTAGATAAGCTTTTTTGTTCAGAATAAAATGCAGAAATTTTTGACACATAATTTTTTAGCCTACTCTGACTTGTTGTGATGTTATATGCAATCAAAGTAAAAATATTTTCATGAACTTTTCTTTAAAAAGCCCTGGTTTTAATATGGGCCTAGCTTGCTAGAAACGGTTTTTATTATTTTATAGAGCTGGATTTTTAGTTTTTAGAAATCGATAAGTTTTATCACATTTGCTTAATATATTAGGGTAGATGGACCAAAATCTGAATTTGGGGTATCAATTTTTTACTTATTATACAAATATTGGTACTAAATGTAGGGTATAGCATGAAATTTTGAATCATTACAGAGAGTATTTTTAAACTGCTATTGAATTAAAAAGTCACTCGAAATTTAGGTGTTGCCGATTAACCAAAAATTATAAAAGTTGACATGTTAATATTTTTACATATAAACAACTTTTTTATCTCTTTTATCTTAAAAATCGGTGATATATATTAAAAATATCTTTTACTAAAAATAAAACAATTTATCGGCTTTTAATTATTATTCTTATTGTATTAATTAATAAATTAATCAAATGTTAATAATTTGTTAGAATTTGTTAGAATTTGAATTTAATTTGTTACAATACTTTGATTTTGAGTTATTTCCCAGCAAAAACTTTGGTTGCCATGTAATGAGGTAAAAAGCTAATATAATGACACTCGACTACTTACACATTAGCTGAATAACTCATTATTTTAACATGGTGATGACATTAGAGGCAACTACTTACCCTATACATTACTTAGATGTCATTACAATAACTAATTACTTCCAAGCTGTTAAACACGCATTGATTTTAAAACATTACTGAAGTCATGATTAGTAATAATAATAGGAACTAGTTATATTTTAGAATATAAATAAGTAATGAAATATCAGGATATAAAATGTTATTTTTTTTTTTTTGTTGTAAAAAGATTTTTTAAATTTTATTTTAAAAAACTTAACAACAACCAAAAATGTTATTAAAATAAATGTATTAAAAATAAATTTTAGATTACAAATTACTTCATACGCAAATTTTGCCTTTCGTCCTTTTGCCATCCCTTCTTCAAATATATAAATTGGTAACTGCATTATAAAAATCATAAAAATTAATATTTTCAAAAATCTGATCATAAATAATTATTTACATTCGGGTTATAATTAATTAGTTACTAAACAACTTCTATATAATGCAAACAGTATGTTGTTGTCATTACAAAGTAACTACATCCGTAATTACATGTCATTACCAAGTTTTTGCTGGGTTATTAATATAATTTTTATTTTCAACTAAAATTTGTATTTAATATTCTTCAACGTTTAAATTGTTTTTAATATAATTTTTATTTTGCCATCTCAATTATAGAAGAGAAGAAACAATGTATCTGTACACGTTTTCCCTAACACAAGTATGTTTCTTATATATTTTTTTATTATTATTGATAAGAGCAAACAAATAAATGTTTATAAATAAAAGCCGGTTTGCTGGGGAGCTCACTTAAGTTAAATTCACTCTCAATTTTGTTCAACGTGTAGCACAACAAAAACAACTGGAACAGGGTTACCATCTTTGAGATTAATATAATTTTAAAGAGATGTAAAATTTAAAAATATTTTTAAGTTTACAAGTTAGTTTACGCATTGAAAATAATGCGTTGATATTTATAAATTGTGTAAATAATTTTTCAAACAAAGTTTGATAAATTATTTACGAGCTTATATATTTATACACTTTATGAGCTTTATGAGGCATTTATTTGATTGCATGAAAACCCCTACTATGTATGTTGAAATATGAACTAAAAGTTTATAAAAAAAATTTACTAAAGTTGTACTTTTATATAATTTTCAATTGATTTGTAAATATAGAAATTTAATAGTTTAAAATTTTAAAAATATGTAAATCTTTTAATGAAAGAATTAAATTGTCTAAATATACATTATTATTATTATTTTTTTTTTATGGCGATCAACTTGATTTTTTAACAATCAAATTCTTGATTAAAATCGAATTTTTTTTGAAATGAAAAATCTGTGTATTTATATATATTGTACACATCGTTTTTGAGTTATGGTGAAATATTCTCGCGTAATGACTTTATTATAGGCAAAATATTAGACGCCCCAAAAAAAAAAAAAAAAGTTTGATGAAAGAAAAACTACATCAAAATCCATTTAGTTCAACGAATCATCTTGAAGAGAGAATTTTTTTTGCTGACCAGTGTAATTTAATAATTTCCACAAGATACTTCTATACATGGGAGAAATTATTAATATATTTTACTTTCGCCTCCTATTATACCAATTGTCAACTCAACTATGCGCTTTCATAAAAAGGCAATTATCGTAAAGTTTAAAGACTTTGATAAATAATTGGATATCGAAATTTCTATTATTAAAAATTTGTAGTAAGTACTGTTGATAATATATAATTTTCCAAATTTGTCCAAAAAAATTTTCATCAAAATGCCTAGTGAAACAAAATCCCATGGCAAAAATTAAAAAAAAAATCATATTAAATTACTAATTTTTTGATACCCATTTTGATTAAAAAATCACAATTTTTTTTTTTTTTACCAAAATGTATGGGACCAATGATTTTTCAATCACTGGTAGGGAACTGAAGACCAATTTTAAATAATTTTTTTTTGTATTAAGTTTGAGGGGTCTTCCTACATTGAAATATCAAAGAAGGCTTTCCTCGGGACACTCGAATGTACATATATTTTGTCCTAAATTTGGAACAACTTTTATGATTCAAGGATTGTGGTTTACTATGCTGATTCCAACACTTAGACTCGATGTGAATCTAATAAATTAAATAGGGTTTGCACAATGTTATTACTAATTTTTTTTACATTTAATTTAGAGGGTTATTCAGATGGGGTAAAGCAGAGAGTATACACATAGAGGCGAAAAAATTGGTAAAAATTTGAACAAAATATACATTTTTAGTAACAAAATTTATGTTCCTGTTTAGTTCCTTTATGGCTTAAAAGTTGTTTATTATTTAAGAGCATTTAAAAAAATTAAGTTTTTCTACTTTAAATTCAGAAAAACATTTTTATTTTTATGGAATTATATTTTCCCCTTGTTTTATGAAAAAATTCTTTGGTGTCAACTATATGTATGATATGAGAACACACCATTATTTTAAAGTGGTCATATCGGTCACTAAGGCGAGCAACACGTTGAGAATAGCGTAATCAAAACAAAAAAATTGTTGTTTATTTTATATGCTGTTGACAATTAGTTTCAAAATAAAATCATCAACAGCAACAATGCCATACATACTTATATAAAAAACAACAACTGCTCTATTAGCAACTTGGAATAACAACAAACAAAGAATAAAGAAAAATAAGTAACAATATTATAATCAGGTTGAACGAAATTTAGTTATCTCTACACAATTTTATGTATCTTATACAATAAAATAAGAACGAATTTTTAAACCCGATTTTGAACTTTTTTAAACAAGGAAAGGAAAATTGTAATTTAAGAGCTAAATGGAAATATTTTATTATTAAAGAGAAATTGGCATTTTTAAAAATACTTAACAATTAGTGTGTTACAAACGTAATGTCAACATTAATATATCTACATATCCCCCAAATAAAAAAATCCTCAATAATTTCGAGTACATTTTGATTATCTTTCTTAGTGTACGCAAGAAAATCTTGTACATTTAGAATGCGAATGTACATACAATATTGACTTAAGTATTCAATGTACAATTATTTTATTATTGTTGGTTAAATATCTTCTTATGGAGACAAAATAATAACGAAGCCAGCAACATATTTATTTAAGATTATTTTTCAAAAAGAACACAAACAAATTGAAATACACAAAAAATAAAAAAAAAAAAAAAAAAAAAACACCAACAAGTTATCAGGGGTGTAAAAAGCCAGAGAGAAAACAAGATGTGTTATCAGATTAAATTTTTATGGTGGCACTGATTAGTTTTAATATTTGTGACAATTTAACACATTGTTGGATTTTTCCTTAACTACTTATGTACAAATATATAAATTAAGTAGAAAAATCCTTTTTAATATTTGTAAAATTTACCTTTATATTCACGCTGTTTTTTAGGTCTATAACCGAATACTCCCTTTTCACTGTGATAACAACAACGTTGTTGTAATTGCTGCTGTATCCATAGAGATTTGTTTAAATGTTGATTGCACATATAACGTAGCATTTTGTTTTTTTATTTTAATTTATTTTCTCAATCAAACTAAATTCATGAAAGGTGATAGATAACACGGTCTATCAATTAATAGTATTCTATATGTAAATTTTTTTTAATGGAACCTCCCCAAACTCACTTCCACTTTCACTCAACAAACGCCAACCGCACACCCCAAAAGTCATAACAATACTGATTGTATGCATTCATTCTATTCGTTTATTTAACGCACAATATTTTTTTATTTTATAGGAACTGATAAGCCATTTGTTGTTAGTTGAAGAGAAATTTTGGAAAAAATTATGATAGTTTTAAGAGAGGAAAGATCACTAATTGATTTCTCTTAAATTTTTAAAATCATAAAAATATGAGTGGCCATGTTTTTTGGTTATATAAAAATCACTGATATTTGTCGTAAAAATTTACCATTTTTTAAAGAAAACGAGAAATTATAGTCGGTCAAGACCGACAATATGTGTATGAGCTAAAAATGAGACCTATGGCCAATTCTAGACCAACACTTTTACTAAATGTAAAATAAATTATACAAATACAGAACACAGAAAAAATTATTACCGTCTTTTTTTTCAATTAACTCAGTTGTTTAATTTTGCAGCAAAATTTAATAAATATATTCAAGAAAAAATAAAATAAAAATAATTTTTTGTATGATTTTAATATTTTTAATTCATTCAATCATCTACTTGATTAATTTAATTAATTTATTAATTGGGAATTTTTTTCTGTTTTGTATTTTTTATAGTTTTTAGTAATTGATATAATCATTTTGGTGAGAGGTGCAAATTTGAACAAGTTTATAATTGAATGAATTATTTTCATATATATTTGTTAATTGGTGACTTTTTTCTGTGAATAATGTATTGATATTAACATCTATATGATTTTATACACTTTAGGGCGATTCCCGGTAGTGGTTTATATGGGAGCTGTGTTAAATTATGGACCGATTTGGAACAAAGATTAACACTTATACAAAACTGCTTTTTACCGAATTCCATTAAAATACCTATGGTGGTGTATAAATATATGAAAATCAAAATGGATAGTAATTTCCTAAATAGGCATTCAATCCACTTTGGGCAGAATAAAAAATGTTAGGAAATAAATCTGTGCGTAGCAGAGGAGCGTTCAATTTTAAGTGCACATACTAGCCATGAGGGCTCAAAATAGGGTTCCTCTGTCATAGAACATTTTTTCTTATCCGATTTTAAATATTTTTCCATAATTTTAAAGCCCTCGAAACATGCTTATTTGTGCTATTTATCTCTTATAGTTGTCAAGTTTTTGTATTTTAAATTTTAACTACACCAATTTTGCACTTTCTTGGTCCAAAAATAAACGATTTTGAATTTGAATATTCCGAAAAATACGATTTTTTGTTTTTTTTTATGTAATTTTCCTTAATAATATATAATAATTTTATACCTTTCTGAAAGTTATCTTCACAATGGCGATGATTTTAAAATAGAAATCATGCTTATTATTCCATTTTATATAAACGTTTTGAATTTGGTCTATACTTTCTAAAATCCCAAAGATCTGCAAGCAGTATATAGTTTCGGATTCTATAATAAGTACATATGTTTTCAATCAAAGAAAAATAAATTTTTGTGATTTTTGGCATTTTTTGGGGAATTGCGGGATTTCTTTTAAAAATTCTTAAAGTTTTTTAAACTTTCTAATTTTATGTGATAAAGTCTACAATCACCGAAAATTTCGTTAAGATATCTTAATAAACAAAGTGTTTATTATAGGTAAAATATTTATCAATAATAAATTTTTTACAAAAATTTCACTTCAAAAATCAGAAGAAGTATGAATTTGATTTTTTTAGCTAAATTTTTGCCCAGCAAACAATAATTCATTATATAGAAAATGATTGAAGTCATTATCTTTTACAGAACCGGAATTAAGTTAATTGAAATATTTTTTATACCCTACACTACCATAGGTTATTATGGGAATTGCTCTATAGTGCACACAATCATATAAGGACTGCTCACGACTTGTATATTATTATGATCTAAGAAACTGCCTTCCTAGCAATTGTTTTATATAACCGATGCAAAGTGTAAGATTCAAAAAATGAAATAGAAATAATTATGGAATTTCGGAACGGCTGTTCCGATTTCCAGAAAATTTCACATGGTGATAGTAGAGGTATAGGCAAGTTTAAGTTTTGATCTAAGACCATATAGACAGGGGGCGAGTCGACAGGGTCTCAAAGTTGGACACCAAAGTTTTTTAAAAACGATCCTGATTCCTTATTATCAACCGATTTCAAAGATCTACAAAAAACGTTAACGAGATATTAGGCTTCAAAGATTAAAATTTTTACTTTTTAGCTTGTCTTGGTAAAGTTTTTTCGCTACAGCGGGTCCAATTTTCACACGATTTTTTTTGGAAATTTTCTTTATTTTATTAGCAACAAATAGCTAAATTGTGTAAAGAATTTTGAAAAAATATTTACGGAGTCAAAAGTTACAGGCATTTAAATTTTAAGTTTGAAAAAAAAAAAAAATCGTTTTTTTTTGATTTTTTTTTTGCCATTTTTCTGTTATATAAAATTTTTATTAAGTAACATATGAGGAGTCGCACTTTTTTCATAATTTTCATTGTGGTGAATAGATGTCATTCGATACATTTAATGGAATGGAGAACGCTTCTTACCATTTCCAGATTCAAACTGCTTTGTAA
Source organism: Protophormia terraenovae (assembly GCA_951394005.1). Classification (NCBI taxonomy): domain Eukaryota; kingdom Metazoa; phylum Arthropoda; class Insecta; order Diptera; family Calliphoridae; genus Protophormia; species Protophormia terraenovae. The sequence continues at coordinate 122,576,242 of OX596073.1, read as the reverse complement.
GGGAACGAAAAAATTAATTCTCGTTTTGTTTTTCTGAAAGATAACTAAACACAAAATATTTTAAAGGTAAAAAAATTTAAAAAAAATGATTTTTGCGAGAACCATGGTTTCCCAAATTTGATCTATTTTTTCAACAAATTTCGAATTTTCGCCTTAATTTCTCAAATCGCAAAGCTAGAAACTCAAAAAGTTATACTTTTATATAGTTGAATGTGTTTTTATTTATTTTTATAATATAAATTTTGCTCCCCGATATCGGTTGGAAAGATATAGCAAAAAAAGTAAAAAATCCCACAAGATCAGAAAAAATCTACTTTATTTAAAAGCCTGTAACTTGAATTGAACTAATGTCTATACAAAATATTATTAAATTCGGAAGAGGTGATTAAATCAGCTGGTTGGTTTTAAATGGAATGACTCTTATATAGCTTTTTAGTTACTTTTAAGACCTTTCTAAGAAAAAAAAGTCGAAAGCTACTGGTAGGTTTACATTTGATCAACTAAATTTTTGCACACAAATTATTTTTTTTATCTGGTAGAAACTGCCGTTTGAGCTAGAATTCAAAAATTTTGTTCATTCAAAAATTTTGCTCATACTAAAATTTAAATAGATTTTTGAACTTTAGGGTAATTAACAGGTGTAGACCTTATATGGGAACTATGATCGATTTTGAGCTGATTCACATAAAATTTTGCTCTGTGCTTTTTACTTATGTAAAACTTATTTGTATAAAAGAATAACATAATACTAAAATGTCTGTATGATTTATGTACGTTAAAATAATTTTCGGAAAAGAGGCTTACTTATGCCAAATTTCATTAAAATATTCCTATTTTAAAACATATGAGACATTTCAAAATTGCGATCTGTACTTTGCGCACAAGGTTTAGCCAGCCGGCCAGGTAGACGGACAACGTTAAATCGACTGAGAATATGATTCCGAGTCAAACTGCATTCTTTGAGATGGGGATCCGAAATTTTTTTTGTGTGCATTACAATATCTGCATAAACATATAACACCCCAGGGTATAATTAGAAATTTTTATAATGAAGATCTGCTGTAATAATTGGTAGATGAGTTCGACGTAAAGTCTAAAATATGACATGCAATTTGACTTCTGATTCATATATTATATAACACTTTTTGTGTTATAAAATATCATTCATATATTCCCAATGTATGTTTCATTATAAAACATTTTTAGATTCATTCATAAAGAAAAGGAATTTAATGTATAATAAATAGTATCTATAAACATTAGGGTGGCCCTTTTTTATATGAAGGAAAATAAAGGTTTTTAAATTTTCAGTCTCACCCCCTAGGATTGTTCGAATAGCACAAAAACAATAAAATACAAAGTTTTATATTGATTGGAACAAATTTAGAGGTGGCTCAAAGCGATTGAAATATTAAAAATTTTAGTTTTTTTATTCCGTTCAACCATAAATTATTCATTAGAACCTAAATCCTCGTTTTCATCTTTTTGAACTTCTCAGTTCATTGCCTTTCTAAAATGACCAAAATGAAGAAAATTGAACAACTAATAATATCATAGTTATTAAAATCAATTTACGTTAAACGCGTAATTTTCGACCAAATACACCCAAAACTTTAGGGAGAGAAACGAAACTCAGAATATGGTTTTATATCTTATATATCATGTCAAAATTTTTCGGTAATCACGTGTGATCTGTGTAAGATATTCACGATCAAAATTCGTAAAAATCTCTTGTTTTGCATATAATTCACCTACGTATTTTTTGCTATTACAACAATTTTGGATAATAAAATTATTTATAGGATATATAAAATGTCAATAGGAAACATGCCAAGTTTCGTTTATCTCCTTCAAATTTTGGTTGAAATCTTATTTTTCGGGGTCTATTTACCCGAAAATTACGTGTTTTACGGTAATTTTATTTTAATAACTTTTATGTTATTAGTTATTCAATGTTCTTGATCTTAGGAATTTCAGAAAGCTCATAATGTGTGGAATTTAACGATATATAAATCCAGAAGATTAAATAAAATACATAAAATGATTCATTCAACTTTTTTATTTTATGGTGAAAATCTACTTCCGCCATAATAAATTTTTACAAAAAAATAGCACCATATGAGTCTGCAATTGGACTAAAAAATGACAACAAATAATAATGGGAAAAGTTAAAAAAAATACCAAAATTACTAAATACCAGTAATAGCTATAGTATATGTTAGTATAAGGTACAAAGCCAATTAAAGATAAGATAATGAAAAAAAGTTTTCGAAATAACAAGTGAAAATAAAGCCCAACACCAACCAATGACTACGCCCCGAATTTAGTCTGAAACTAACGGTGGAGCTGTGTTAACGTATTTTCCAATTAACGGTAAAAAGAAGTGTTAAATAAGTGAAAAAAGATAAAAAATGCTCAGAATTTTATCTGGCTGATAAGAATATATTAGTGGCACAAACTGATAAGCCCTAAAAAGAAATAAAATATTTTCAAAATTTATGAACAAAACTAAAAAAAAAAATATTGTCAATCAAAGAAAAATATTAAAGTGATGATGTCATAATTTAAAATTTTCAATTTATTATTAAATTAATTATTAAATTTTATCCTTTTTTTAAATTTTAGTGAAAAACTTAATTACAGCTTTTTTATAAAAAAATAAACGAACAATCAATTTACGAAATATAAAACGAAATAAAAATACGATTAATTTTATAAGAATAAAATGCGTTTTAAACTATTTTTAGCCAGTTTTCTGGCTTGTGGCTTTATTGCTTATGTTATTGCAAATGAAAATATATCCACCGAAACTGAAAGTATTGCAACATCTGCCAAAACAAATAAAGATAAGAATGTAAAACAACAACAGAATACTGCTACAGTGTTGAATAAAAATGAAGCTGTGGAAATGTTTGAGGTTATACAGGAACCAAAACCTAAAAAGAAACCCAATATAGCCAAGACTACAACCAACAATGTCGTGATGGCCAACAATATATCGACTTTGCAACGCTCGGGAGCTTTGCAAATGTTTGATGACTATTTGGGTGAATTGGGTTATGAAGTTACGGATAATGGTTATAATTGGGGTAAGTAATTGAATATTTAAATAATTTATTTTTGAGAAAATAGTAATGTTTAAAAAATATTACACTGAGAAAATAATGTCGCATAATTTAGTTTTACTGGTTGATTTCGAAATTCTTTTAGCATTTGAAATTTTTGAAAAATTGTAAAATTAATTATAAAAGATCAGACAATTTAGCTAAAAATTAACTAATGGATTCTTGTATATTTTGATCTTTACGACAAAAAAGTTTCTTTAAGTGTACTGTTATTTTTGATAAAGATAAGTAATTAATTCTATGTTATTAGTAGATAACTGTAATGAATTGTGTATTTATTTGCTTACATTTTATCAATTTGGTATGTTTTTTTCGTTAAGTACAAACTGTACTGTTTGTAATAGTTTCAATACCCAGTAAAACATTTTCAAATTGTTCCAAAATTCCTAATTTTAGAACTGGTGTAATTAGAATCGAAAACTTTTGGAAATAAATCTGTATCGGCTGGTAAGATTTACATAAAATTTAACATATACGTAGCAAAGGAGCATACAATATTAAGTGTGGAAGGGGAACTCCACGTACCCCTCAGGGGCGGAGCTATGGGAGCTCAAATTAGAGTTCCTCTGACATAGAAATATTTTAGACGGTTGACAATTTTTTACTTCTTATCTGATTCAAATGCTTGTACATCTTATTAAAGACCTGTAAAAATATTATTGTTTGTAATATTTGCATTTGAAATTTTAACTACTGTAGTTTTGCAAGTTCTTACTCTAGTTTTTTTTCATATATATCCAGTATTTCTGACCGATTATTATTTATTTTAAACTAATTAAAGAACAAACTTATCTATTAAATAAAGAATGTTTGGAAGTCGATATCTTTACCGTGTTCAAAAATAAATGATCCTGAATTTCAAAATTGCAAAAATTACTATTTTTGTGTTTTTTGCAGAAGATTTAAAATAGAAAACAAGCCCATTAACCCAATCCATCTAGGTACACATCTTTCCGAATTTGACATATTTTATATGAAAGTTTTGATTTTAGATTATATTTTCAAAAATCCTAAAGCATGAATCTGCAAACAGAATGCAGTTTAGGAATCTTTAATATACTTTTAAGAGTTTTCAATCATAATCTCCGCGACATCGAGAAAATGTAGACTTTATAGGCAAAAATGTGAAAAATCCCATTTTTTGGGAATTTTATGGAATAAAGTCTACAATCGCCTAAAATTTTGTTAAGGTATCTTAACTAATAAAGATTTTATTACATATAAAATATTTATAGTTTCTTCGACAATAATTTTTTTACAAACATTTTACTTCAGTTGCAAAAATTGGAAAAAGTATGAACTAAATTATGTTGCTAGCTCAATTAAATTAAACACTCCTCAGCTACGTCTGTGTGCAATTTTATGTAAATTCCAGCAACAATTTGTTGGCTATTGGTAATGACTACAACTTACTAAACTCATTACCTGGAAAATAATGAGTTATCATTATTTTCCTAATTTCTTTGGTTAGTGGAATAACTAGCTACCAGTAAATTTAGTCCATTTAGTTCTTCGGTAGCTCAGTTCGCTAAAGCGACTGCTTAGCACTCAGAAGGCTGTCGGTTCAACCTCAAACTAAACCCATTTTTTTAGGAAATTATATGAATTGCTATTGGAATGTTAAAACTATTAACAACGCATACAAATTAAACGTATTAATGGCGCATTGAGTAAGACAGTAGTTTTTGAAACTTTTTTTTGCCTGGGTTGAAATCTCAGTTGAGCCAACTATTTGTTTTTATTTATTTTTTAGTTTTGTAGTATTTGTAGTATTTGATTAACTAATTATTTGATTTTTTAAAATTAGTACTCTAGTAATGGAGAACCTTGAATTCGGTGGCATCGGCATATAAGAGTAATGACTTTTTCACCCAAATTATAAATAGTTACCTCCTTTTGACAATGTAACGGATAAGTAAAGTTTTTGCGGGAATCCAACCAGCCGATTAGAAGTTACAGATTTATTTCCAAAAATGTTCGATTCTGCCTAAATGTGTTTCTAAATGGGTTTTAAGGAATATTTTAGAGAAATAGTGCTTAAGAACTAGTTATGTATTACTTCTACTACAAATTATTGGTTCATAAATAACTTTCTAAAACTGTTTAAAAAGTTTAAAAAATTTTAGTTTTTTAAACAGCCGAGTAATTGATTTATTTGCAAAATAATTGAAAATCATTTTAAATAATTTTCGTTTAATAATAAATTTTTAACCCGTTTAACTTTATTTATTTTTTCAATGCAGTTTGTTAAAGTTTCACAATATTTGTTAACATGACTATGACCTAAATTGTTTAGAATGTTAAACAGCAACATACAAAAACAAATATAAATATGAACGAACACAATTTCAGTTATCTTATCAGCACATTCAACCTGTTCATTTAATAATGTTTGGTGGGTTTAGAAAATCATTTCTGGTTATATTAACCCTTTGATGATGGTAGGAAACTATTTTTTTTAATTATTATCACACAATAGTTCATGATATGTTAGCTTACAGTAAATGAAAAGCTATATAAAATTTCCAAAATTTTAAAAAAAAAATATTTATGAGCAGCTTGTATTCTATCACAGACTCGAAATATTCGGAAATATTCTCACATTAAAACACTAACTAGAATTCAAAAAGTTTGCTTTAGGAAATTAGTAAAATCAGTTTACTTGAAATAAAGTCATAGGAACAGTGATGACAGATGGAGGGTATTTTCCCTTTTTGAGGAAATTCTTTAGCCGTATTTGTAATACGTATAAATTAATGTCAACAGACTAACAAAAATTTAAATAAATAAGCAAAAAATGCAATATTAGCATACACACTCATTTACAAAAAGAAATCTTAGTTTGCAGAATGGATATTTTCAGTGTTCTCGTTCTTTGATTAAAATATTTTTTGTACCTATATTTTTTTTTTTATCGAATAACAAACAAAATATATATTTATGTAAATTTCAATGCATTTTTTACTAAAAATGTGTATTTTTTGTTAAAAAATTGTGATTTAATGGTTTATTTTTCTTATTTTAACCTTTGAACTTTCGAACTAAAGTAACTCACAAAATATCATTTTAAAGGTAATGTCTTTGTTTTTAAAATTACACTAAAATTTTATTTTCTATAGCTTAGGAGTTATTAATAATTGGATTTTATTTTTGACCATAACTTCCACACAGATTTATTTCGATTCCGCCCCACTGTTTAATGTTTAATAAAGCAAAGAAAATGTCTGCACTTAAGCTGTTTTTTGTATGAAATCTACTGTATTTTTTTTTTTCGATAAAAAAAAAAAAAATATATGTATTTTCTCGAAACGGGCTATATATGCGCACGATCTTTTTTCATAATATTAAAGTGGACAATATTTACTATTTTTCAGAAATTTTTCAGAAAATTTTCAGAATAAACATCCTGTAACATTTTAAGTTGCATTCCATGAAAGTTGAAAATTAGTGTATTTTAGGACAATTTTCATAAAAAATAACAAAAATATTAGAACAAATTATAATTTACAAATTCTTGAAGAAAAGTACACTTAAATATCTAAAGTTGATGGTTCCATTTTAAATTTTTACCTCAAAAGACTTTTTATTTAAAATAAATACACAAAAAGTTGATGAAAATTTAATTTTTTACTCTTTATCAAAAATGTAAAAAAATGTTTAACTTTGACAGCTTCTTATAAGAAAACAACATAAACTAGCTTAAAGACAAAAATTGAAATTCTGAAATTCAATTAATCGCCACTTTTGACACATTTTACTCCAACGTGCATCGTTATGAAGGTAATATCTTTGTCTTGAAGCAACAACTAGTGATCTACCATGTATATTTAAGAAGTAAATAAGTATTCATTTGTAGTTTTTAAATTTTTTTCGTTTTTTAAATCAGCATATTTCCGTACCGGAAGGAAATATGGGTCTGCTTGTAGTGAATTTTATTGAAATCGAAGATGTCAAATCCGTTTGCTGTCCGTTTTGACATGGAATCACTCAATAGTACCTTCTCTAAATGGTATAATTAAGTACTTAAAATCAATGTAGCATTTTTTTAAAAAGAAGAACTATTTTCCCAAAAGATTGTAAATTTAAATTTATAATTTTTAAATTAAATATGAACTTATAAATAAGAACATTTTTTAAATCAAGTACAAATTTTCCTAAAAATACCACTTTCTATAAAAGTGGCGTATTCCAAAAAATGTATAATTATTTTAAAAGCCTATTTTTAAATAATTTTTTTTGAGATATCAGGTATGGTCCTAAAGGGGTACTTTTCATTCAGTTGAATTATCTTAAAATTGTTTGTTTAGTTATCTTAATTTAAAAAAGGTTCCATTTTTCTAAAATGAGTATCATGTTCCAAAAGGAGGAGCCATTATTCGACCACAGTACGGTTTAAAAAACAAATTTATTTTTTTTTTTATATTATTAAGAAATCATTGAAATTCTTATTAAATTAGAAAAAAAAAAACATTGCAAAACATTGAACTATGGTATAACACATAATAAATTAACCCAACTGAATAATGTACTCTAACTTATTTTTGATAATCAGTTTTTTGGTCAGGTTGAATATATTTGTTTCATAATGTTATTTTTTACTCTAGTAAATTGATAAAAAATTACTAATATTTTTTATATCACTGTTCATTATCTTATCAATTATTTTTTTTTGTTATTTTTTTTTGCTTTTTTATTCGTTTACAAATAAAGGGAATTTAATAAAAATAAATTGTATTATTTACCTTTATTTTGGATGAGTAATTTTTTTGAATCATAGCAGGTGTATTTTGTGTTTGATTGTTAAACCAATAAAAGAAATTACCAGTTCCTAGAAAATTGATTAGTCTTCTTTGTAATAAATACAATTAGACCATTTTATAAAATTCTGGAAATATTTTTTTGATATGAATTATTTTCAGAGAATAAATTTTAGCTGTCATATACATTATGGGTATTGTTATTATTTTAAAATTATATAAGAAAAAACCTTTTATTATAGTTAAAAGCTAATAAAAAATAATAATATTATTAATATTAAGTTTATGTCTTGACTAAATATGTTGTAAATAATGACATCAGTGAACAAATATAATTTAATCTGTTTGAGTTATATTCCACCTACTGTATGTTTATATACATAGTAAATCCTGTAGTTAACGTTAAATTTAATAAATAAAAAACTCTTAAAATAAACCTTGAAATTAATCACTTTTTCCACAAAGTATTTTTCATAATAATCAACTCATCAACGTTGGTAATTTCCAGGAAATTTATTTCCCTTAAAAATTCTCCAAACTCTAGCATGAAATTTAGCAAAAAAAAAAAAAAAAAAAAAAAAACAAAACGATTACAAAATATGTCGCGTTTTAATTTAAAATATTAGTTTTTTTCCACTGTCTGTTGTTGTTTTTGGTTTCCTTTTTTTATGTGTTATTAATCTTGTGGATTTTGCAAAGTTTTAAATTGCAGCTGCTGCTCTGAGGTATAAAAGTATTTAAAATTTATTGCTATATTTAGCTCTGTGCTCTGTTCTTGGGCGCTTAAAACGCTAAATGTTCGCTAATCTTTTTATGAATCAAAAAACACTTTCCCTTTAAACAGCAACAAAGACAATGCACAAGCAACGAACGTACGAATGATACAAGAAAAAAACAAGAGGATTAGTTTACATTTAAAATACTAATCCTTTTTTGGCACATTTGTCATGTAACAAATCTCAAGTGCGAGTGTACATATTAATGTGAGAGAGGTGTCATAAAAACCCACTCTTTTTTTCGTCTACTTTTATACAAAAAAGGGATTTATTTGTGCTGAACCTCTAAACAGGTAATCAAAAACTGAATTACTTATAGTATTTGGGTTCTTCCCAAAATTATTATCTTTTATCATTGTAATACATTAACGATTTCTAGGTTATTTAAATTATTATTTGTACTAAGATTACAGTTTATCCTGTCTACTTCTCTATCTCTCTTTCATCATTGTTCATCCTTGTGTAGTTTACATTTCATTGTGGCATGTTTTAGTGAAAAACATTTATGGTTTATATATAACTAAAAGTCCTTCTTTTGTATTGGGTTAAATTATGTCAAATCTACATAGTATTCTCTTCAAACGAAGACCATCTCAAAAGTTGTTTAAAAATTGTAATGACAATTGTGTTTCTAACTTCATTCAATAGACAAATGACAAATTTATTCAAATAACTTTCCCATCCGGCTTCGTTTGTTTTGTACTGTTGCACTGGTACAATGATTATTTTATCTTTAAGTATGTTTATGTTTGGAATTCCAAATTTTCTTTGTACATATATTTGTGTGTCCGTCGCAATGGTTTAAACTCACGTTTTGTGCGGATTAATGTGGCAGATAATTAAATTTATGTAATTTTCATAAATTATTTAAGATTTTGTGGTAAAAATTTCAAGGAAAACTCAGCTCATTGTTTGTCATTTTTCAAAATTGATATTTAATATTCGAAAATATTTGCAAGGTTATATATTAAATTATTTATTTCCTAGAATTTTGAATTTTATGCTTACAGATTCTGAAATTTAATATTTTCATTTCTACTTAATGTTGTGGAAAATATAAAACATTTTTAAATTGAACTTTTTATTAGTTGTAATAATGCGTTGTATGTTTGAAAAAGAATTAAAGGACATTTTTAAGGACTTATGGTTTAAAGCTGATTCTGTAAAACATAAACAACAGGTAATGCTGATCATATAATAGCCTACAAGAATGTAGAAAACAAAATTAATTTAGGATTATTTTTTCTATTTGTATAAATAATTTACACAATAAATTAGTATAAACTGAGCATTTTTTCTGTATCAAAAATTGTAATTTTTTAAAACCGGGAACCAGCTAATAATACTGAAATATAATGTCCATTTTACGAAATAATTCAAATTTTATATTAATTTTTCAAAACCATGACATATTCAGTGATATATTCTGTATGAACTACCTTTTTTAAACTAAATTTAGAGCAGGTTCAATGGTTTTAGACCTAAAAAAAAATATGTCCACTTTACTACATTTTCCACATAAATTTTTCATGCATTTTAAACGCCCATTTTTGGTTTCCGAGATTATATCGATCTTTGAACTATTTCGTTGTTTACATGCTTTTGTTTAAGAGATATCAGCAGAGAAGTATCAACTAAAGTTACAATGGACACACTGTTTATAGTATTTGGCCAATAATTTTTGTATTAACCAATTTTTTACGTTTGCAATAACAAACAAACCTTATATAAGATAAATCTTAGAGCCAAATTTTGTCTACGTAGGTGGTTCCCTCCGAGCTTTATTCTGCTTTCAACAGAAAGACTTACAGACGGATGGACATAGTTAGATTGACTCAGAATCTGACCAGGATCCAGAATATATATACTTTATAAAATCTTAAATGATTTTTTCGACATGTTACCCACAGAATGAAAAACTTAATAAGGGTGGATATAAAAATATGTCCACTTTTCTACTCCTGTGTTCCCACACGCAGAAATAAAAATATAGTTGTAGTGATCATAATCTAAGATCAACATATTATGATTAGATTATTATTATGTTCTGATTTTTTCGTATTGCTATCGAATTTTATCATATTTCGATTCATTTTTATCATGTTAACATAAAAAATAACAACGTATAGGGTAATTGTACCGGTGTCCGGCAGTTTAATTTTTTTTCTGACTTTCAAGTTTAATATTGCCGAACGTGGTCATAATTTTTGGATAACGAGCAATTGCACCACTTTATTAAAGGGTACTCTTTCAGATTTTGTTAGATTTTTGTAAAGAAATAAATGTTTAATTGGCCATTTTATTGCATTTTATAAAAAACATCGTTTGTATCTATATATTTTTCCAGTGTTCGGCATGTGATGATCCAGTAGTCGGCATGAAATTTATTGACACATTTTGTATGTAAATGCCTTAAACTATGCTCTGAAAAATAAAAAAATTTTAAAAAATAAAAAAATTTGAACAAAATACTCGATAGATTTTATAGTTTATCTTTTTTTTTTGGAAAAATAGTCCAACAAATACAATTTTACATTTCAGAGACCTATAGTAAAATTTTACGTAGAACAATTCTGTAGAACATTTTTATGTATGAATCTTAAGTTTTAATTAACTTTAAACACATTTTTTACAAACATAATCGAAATGACCCCTTATAATAACAGATAAATCATTACATAGTTCCAACGAAATATTTCTAATAATAGGGTCTAAATGTATTTGCAAGAAAAATTTAGTTCCGAAGTACTAATTACATTATTATCTCTTAATTAACATGACATGCCGACTATAGAATACTATACAATTTTTTTGTTCCTAAGGTCGGCAGCCACCAAACCATGAAATGGAATTCTTTACGCAAAATTTTACACATTTAACATAAGGTTTCAATTGTTGTCTATCTTCTGAATAATTTTTTGTTAAAATACAACTTGAATTATTATAATTAATATCATCTTTGAAAGTAGCCTTTCTTTAATTTTTTTCTAAAAACTCATATCAAAAATGTGTTGTTTAAGAACGGAGGAAATTGCCAAAAAACTGCTACTATTAGTATATTTCAAACATTTGCACTAAAAATATAAGTATGTTTTCATGGCAAAATTGATCTTACATCAATAATTAGTATTCGCTGTTGTTAATTATTTCAGTTTAAATTGAAAAATGCCGACTACTGGTACATGCCGACATTAGGTGCACTTACCCTATAAACAAACCTTGTCTAATTAAATTTATTAATATATAAGCTAAATGTGAATGTAACTATGCTGTGTTTTGCTTAAAAAAAAACTTCATCATAGTTTTTTTTTTTAACAAAACACAGCATAGTTAGGAAAAACATAATATAGTCACAGCTATATGGAAAATAAAATATGTTTAAAAAACAAACAAATTAATATTTTTTCAAACACATTTTGTAAACGTGTAACCGATTAAAATATTATGTTAAATTGTAATATTCCATAGCTATAGGAATAATAATATTACTTTTGCATAGTTATCATACTTTCTTTACGGTAAATGTAAAATATTTTAGAATCAACTATAAGTTTTATTACTATAAACACAATGTTATTGTAGTTACTATAACTTGTTTTCGACTATTGTAGAGGACATAATTTTGTTATTATGACCATACCACAACCATGTTGTTGTTCTTTTTTTTTTTTGCATGTAAGATATGTGATAATTATTTATTTGTATGTATTTAATAGCTTTTTTTAAGAGAAATATGCCAAAAGGTACATAATTTTTAGCTAAAATTTTGTATTCAAGACTTCAAGAATTGAGGTTAATAAAATTTTCTTTGGTATGGACGCTAGATGAAATACATACTTAACAAACTTTATCGTTATTCCAAAATATTCATATTATTGGTGAAGGTTATAATGATCCAAAATTTAATTTTATTTTTATTCCAGTCAGATAATATTTTTTAAGAGTTTAAAAATATATTAATTATTTTGAGAGCATATACACTTAAGGCTAATCAAAATAAATATATTTAACATGAAGATTCCAAGAAATAGTTTCATGTTTTATTAAAAGACTCTAAAACTTAATATTCCGTTATAGTTTTAAAATAAGAATTATAATTGTAATAACTTTAAATATTTCCATGAAAAAATTAAAATATGTGTGCTTTGAATGGAAAATTATATAATTTCTACTGTAATCGTACATATGTAGTTCAAAAATTTCGTTTTGCTGTTAAATGAGCTGTTTTAGATGCCTTTCATATGGTATAAAAATTGTGTTTTTGGAAAAAATATGAAAAACTGAATAAAAGGAAAAAGAAACGAGAAAGAAAGATATAGTCGGTCAAGCCCGACCATATAATACCCTACACCATTGTGTACATAAAAATTCGGGGAGGGTTCTTTTATTAGACTTGGGGCCAATTGTGGACCGATACTCATATTACTTAAGTGTAAAATGTAAAATGAAACTTACGAATACAGAATATTACGTCGATACTAAAATTTATATGGGTTTATTCACTTTTGGGTTGTTCTCGAAAGAGGGCCTTATATGGGAGCTATGGTAAATTTTGGACCGATCTTCGTAAAATTTGGCTTTATAATTTATATTAATATAAAACTTATTTGTGTGGAATTTTCTAATGGGATTTATGGCCGTTAAAGTGATTTATTAACCGATCTTCTTGAAATTCGCAATATTTCATTAAAATATTTCTATATTCAAGGGATTTATGATCGTTAAACCTCTTTCCCGAGAGGACATTTGTATGGGAGCTAGGTAAAATAATGGAAAGATCATAACCAATTTCAATAGGCTTCGTTCATGGACTATAAGAAATTAATTTATATTCAAAATTGCGACCTGTAATTTGATTACAAGGTTTACATGTATAGACACACGGACGGGCGGACATCGTTAAATCGACTCACAAAGTGATTCTAAGCCTATTGATATAAATTAAGATACAATATGGGTCTTAGACTAATATTTTTGGGTGTTACAAACATCAGCACTTAAAAGATAAAAAAAAACTTTGATTAGGTTATGAAAAATAAACAAATAAATTAGGAACATGTATCATTTGTATGAAGTTTTTGCGTGGTAACATTGAAAAAGTTTCAAATTTTTCTTTAATTAATAATTATTTTTTTTTGGAAATACCTAATTAAATGAAATTCCAGATTTCTTTAAATCCTTTTGATAACCTAAACACCTTGCAAAGCAATATGTAAAATTCATAAAACCTTAGCTTCATGTTTCAAGAAAATATTATTAAATATTTATTAGAAATTCTCATACAGTTGTGAAATACTTAAAAAGTAAATTATTCAAAAATGTTCTTAAATAATTTAAAACCAAATCCAATTAACATATTTTATGAGCCCTTGTTAATCGCATTAAAAATGTAACATGTAATAGAGGATAATTAAGGAGTAAAGATTTATCCTATTACAATAAATAAAGGTTGACATATTTTAAAGGAATAAACAATCATTGAGAATTTAAACCGAAAGACACACACACAGACACACAAATATATTTTTCTAATCTTAAAAATAAAACAACAGGTAAAAAGATAAAAAATGTACTACAACAAAGTGTGCCAAAAGAAAAAAATATTTTAAGGATTAAAAAACAGTAAAATACTATTGCAGGTAGTGAAGGGATTAAAAAGGACATATGTTATTGTTTAAAAATAGTTACTATACGTGTACTAGTATGATATGATCTAGTATAAATACATAGTTATTTGTTCAACAATTCATTAAACACATTTCAACTGTGACAACGACCACAACAAGTCAATTGTGTCGAAAAGGAACAACGATAAAAACAGAAAAAAACTTAAAAAAGAAATCAATTTGCTTTTCTATAGAGAAAGAAGAAGAATCAAATCAAGTAAAATAAAAATGAGTTTAACCGCATACAACTTTCAATTTTATTCATACAATATGCCAACACATAGATCTGTCTGCAATGACAGTGGCATGGATGTCGATGACATTGACATGTCAATACCACCACCAAAACCACCAAGAGCTTCTGCTGTGTTCAGCAACTCTCAGCACTCATGGATGACTTCAACGCCAAAAAGTTGTGTTAATGAAAATCCAGTGCCAACAACTGCAGCAGCACCAACTGTTAACTATTTGACTGTTCCCAATGAAACCCCAAAATCAATTTATTCCGGTGGTATATTGCAGGGAGCAACTGCAACACAATCATCGAAAGCAGCTGAATTGCAATTAAGACCAAAATTACATGCCACTCAAAAGAGATGGTCTTTTGAATTAAGAGAAAAAGCATTGGAAATGTCAAAGCGTAGTTCAGCTGGTTTCGATGAGAAAAATTCACAAATCACCAATCAATTGCCATTGCAGGCCGATGAACAAGTGTTGCAATTAACTCCACAACATCATGCCGGACGTAAAAGTTGGTCAAGCGAAATAAGAGAAAAGGCATTGGAAATGTCCAAACGTAATTCCGGTTCATTCGAAACATCACCAGAGGCTGCAGCTGCAGCAGCAGCAATGAAACATTTTGGTTTTAATTCAACTCCTTACAAAACAAGTCAAAATAAAAAAAGTTCGTTGAATTTCCAAACACCTTTAAATGTCAAGATACAAAAACCTTTAATCAATGCTGCAGCTTATGAGAAAATGAACCAGACAGCTGATGGTATAATAAGCTCAACTAAAACTGCATCATCCCCCTTGAACACTACATTTGGCGCTTATTTTAAGGCTCCTCAACTGAGTGGCGAACAACAGGATCCTTCGCAATCGGTTAAAGATCGTATTTGCTTCTTTAACAAGCTAACTCTGCCACACTCGAACTCATTTATAGATCTTTTGAAAAATAGTAAAACCACTAATGTAGCCACCATACAACATTCGACTAGTGCCCAAATTACCCCATTACCAACTCCTCTGAAACCCAAAAGATGGTCTGCACAATTGGAAATGAATTTGCAAGAAGACTCCATGCCCAGCTTTTTACAACCATCAAATAATAAGGCAACAGAAATTTTCCAACAAACTACACAAAAAGCAGCAACTGTCATCACACAAACACCATCATCTTCGACAACCTCATTGGCTTCCTCATCATCATCATCATCCTCATCATCTTCACCCTCCAGCAAAACTATTTCATATTCATCTAACATCACCCAGCGTAAAAGCACATTACGTCGCAGGTCTTCGGTTGACAAATCACGACGACCCATTGTGCGTCAAAACTCAAATGTTGGCTCGAATGGCACAAAACCTCAAATGCACACAGTTATGGAAGATTTAAGTTTAGTTATGCCGGTTAAATTACGTGTAGCCGAATATGAACGTCGCATTATGATGGAGTGTTAGGAGTGGCACACAAATAGCAATAACAACAACAAATTCATGGTCATTATCATCATCATACTACCAAATACCTCAGATACTTTTGTTAAGAGCAGAAGTTCCTTTTTTCATTTTATTTAGTTTTTTAGTATAATTTAAGATTGTTAAGAACGCGCTATAATTTCATGTATTTACCTTAAAGGTTTTCTCTTTTCCCTTCTATTTTTTATATATATTTTTAGTTTATTGTAGTTGTTGTAAAGAAAATGTAAGATAAGTTTGAAACTATTTACGCGTACAAATATGTACTTATTCAAAGACTATAAGAATATAAAATATTTTTGTATTTATTATAGAACTTAGTTCTTTAAAATTAATAAAGATAAAGTTTAACTTTATTTATAAATTTAAGAAAATCAATAAAATTTTAAGAAACAAAAAATAAAATTTAAATAAATCGCAATCAAAATATTTCTTTAGAGTTTTAAATTATGGGAATATATTTTCTAAAATAGTTAATAAGTGAGTGATAACACTATGCAACAGTATTTTGGGGGCGCAATCATTCCATCTGCAATTGATAGCTCTTGATAAGTGTAATAAACTTCATAGAGGATTTTTTGCTAACTTTAAAAGTAACAAATATGGGAAATTCTCTTTTTACATTTGCCTTTATTTAACCTCAAATATTTTTTTAATTTCTGACTTTTTTAAACAACTTTTGATGCAATTATATTAACAACACTTTTTACTGTAACAGAAAAAAATTCAAGACCTGAAACGGTTCCATGTGGTGCCACCAAGCGCCCAAAGTAAAAAATTCCAAAAAAGTGTTTGAAACTAGCAAGTTTTTTTTATTTCTTTTTATTGCTGTATTCGAAAATTTTAGCATAAATGTCCAATTCTTCTAATGTAGACTATAAACACTTGTAGAAAAGGACTAGCATGGATTTAATTAGCGTGCAATTAACCAGTGTCAAATTGTGTTGTGCAAAAGTCGTGAAGCCAAATTTTAAAAATTTTTAAAATTTTGCAGTTTTTTCACAGGGGATTTTACGCTGTTTCGGATATTTAAAAATTCAAAACAGAGCCTAACAGCTCTTGAAGTTATACATCATTTGACATATATCTCGTTATTGTGCCCTCAACAGAAATGCTGTAGGAGGTACCCAAACTTGGAGAGAAAAAACGTGAATGGCTCCAAGAGGTGCTTTTTTCGAGAGGCACACTTGCAACGTTATTTCAGTGAAGCTAGAGTATAGCGTTATCAAAGAAGGTTTCCAAATGACATTTAAAAATAATTGTGGCGTTTTAAAATATTAAATTGCTAAAAACTTGTATAGTTATTTTAAAGAATTCAGCAATTTTGCATATTTTGTTATAGCGCATGGCGTTATAAATCAATTTTAAACTGAAATAAGCTCCTGTGTAAAGATTTACTTACGCAGAAAATATAATTTCACTAAAAATATTCATCAACGGTTTTCATGGACTAAGAATGCGATGTTTTTAGATTAACATTAATCGTCGAGGCACACCCAAGGCGGTAATTAAAATAGGCGATGATATATGCCAATCTGTAGCTGCTTTAATACCCTATATCAAAATCAATATGGCGTTCGAAAAAAAGTACGATTTTTCAGTTAATGCAACTTTAGAGATTTGACTAAGTGCAATAAAAAAATATATATAAATGACATTGTCTTATGACTTATTTAAAAAAATGATGAATTTTGCAATAAATGAATGAATATGAACAAGACCACATCACTAAAAACTGAATTTTGAAAATTTTATAAGAAGGTTTAATAATTATTAAATCGCTAATATATACACGCATACTTAACTTATCACGATATTTTTAATTTGTATTTTAGATACAGCATTGCAGAGTACATAAATGCAATAATTTTTGATTTAGGACTATAAATAGAATTTTGGTTTTTTTTTTTTTTTATAAATCTTTATCTTAAACCGCCATAAAATTGATGCCGTTCGGTAAAAGTCATTCACGCGAACTGATCTGTGTTCCACTAGAGCCAAGGAATATTGGTACTAAATATCGTTGATGTGCCATTTAAAAATTTTCGACATTTTTTTGAACATCAAAAGTAAACGATTTTGAAGAATTTCCCATATATATTTAGAGCATTTATCGGAAAATATTCCATTAGAACTTTCAATTTATTTATCTATCCTTATAAGGGGTAATTTCTAGTTCGTTTTTAAAAAAATGACATGAAAGTCTATTAACATTTCGGTTTAATTGATTAAAATAAATTTGTTTGATATGAAAAATAAGGAGTGAGATCGAAAAATTCTTAACATACATACTATTCAATAACTTGAAAACGGTTGATCTTGGAGTTTTCATTGTTTTTTTAATCATTTGATAATTTAGCACAGATCACAGAAATATATAAGTTTTATGGTTCTAACCACTAACTATAAAATTGTGGACCATTTTTGAAAACCCTTTCTTTGGAGATTTGATAGTTGCTTCAGTCACTTTTTTGGAATAGTGTGCACATCTTCTGTTAAAATCTTCGGTATTTTGGGACACCT
This sequence comes from Protophormia terraenovae, assembly GCA_951394005.1. Taxonomy (NCBI): domain Eukaryota; kingdom Metazoa; phylum Arthropoda; class Insecta; order Diptera; family Calliphoridae; genus Protophormia; species Protophormia terraenovae. The sequence continues at coordinate 122,557,694 of OX596073.1, read as the reverse complement.
TTTTTGTGCTCTTGAATTCACTTTTCACAAGAGCTCAATATCTCTCCACTGGTCTAAGCTATGGACAATTTTGAAAATTTACCTCTCTTGGTACTAAGACTATGTTATTGATTTGGTACCACTCCAGAGCTTTCTTACCGTAGTGACATGATACCAAATGGGTCCAAAAATATGTGGAAACGTTGTGCTTTCTTAAGAAAAGAAGAAGTCTTTTATGTAAATATGTCTTTATGCATATTTTGGTATTTATAGATCCGAATGTATCAAATGACTTTCCTGTTTTGCCGCAACTGCAAAAAGCTTGTCATACCATGAATTTTGTAAGAAATTTTTGCTGCTTTTGGGTCTTAAACTTATACAAATTTTTGAGACACAAGCTGCGAAAATTCTGCCAGCACCTACGTTTCTTCGTCAATTATACAGCTTGAGTATTTTTGTATGAAATTTGGTTTTAAATTCCGAGTCCTATTTTTGGCTTGTAATTTTTTTTGCAGAATTCCAGTTTGGAATTTTTTGAACTTTATATGTTATTAACTTTCCCATTAGCTTTAAATTTTCGCACCAAATAGTCGAAGCACTGAGAAAACGGAGCTGATTTTCTACCAGATGTGTTTGGAGTTCCTTTCATTATGCCTTCAATTTTCTGGCCTTCCCAATATCATGTGGTCCTTTTTTCTTACCGAACTAGGTTTCACATCAATAGTCAAATTCCCCAGATACTGTTTAATAACATTAGAAACGGTTTTAAGGACGACATTTAATTCTGTGGCCAATTATTTGTAAGACCTATTTGGATTTTTTTGAAATTTTTTAATAACTTGTAGGACGTAAATCTTTTTCGTCATTTATTTTGATGAAAATAAGGACAAATTAACATGGTTGTTATTAAAAATAATAACTGAAGTATTTTTCCATGATAACTAGATAAAAAAAAAATTTTGATTCCGAAAAAAGTTATGAGGCAAAATGTGTGATAAGACTTTTTCGATCTCACTCCTTAATCCCAAAAATTTTTAGGTGTAGTTGTAACAGCTCTTTTGATATGTGAATATCAATATTTACTTTTTTCTTTATTTGACCGATTTTGATAATTTTCAATACGAAATTTTTTAGCGAATTTTAACGATAGACGGAGTTAAATCGTTTAAAATTTTCACGAAGACCAAAAATGTTAATACTTTACATATGGAATGACAAACTTAATATTTCCTTAATTTTTTAACAATTTAGAAAAATAAATTTGCATCCCACTATTACATATGCAATTGTAAAATTTTTTTAAAAAAGAAAAGTGTTGCATATGAGCCATAATCAAAATTTTTTTATTTTAGCCCTTCAACAAAAAAAAAAAAAAAAAAAAAAAAAAAACAATTATTATTATTTTTTTTTAATGGCACATTAAAATCCTTTTGTATACTTATAAAGTGACTCGAATGCATGTAGAATCAGTTCGCGTTAATCATTTCATATGAGGGGCGTGAAAGTTATAGCGGTTTTAAGTTGAACATATACAAATTTTTACAAACTAGAAGTTTATGTATAATTCTGGTCAAAATTATACGTAATATCGAAACCTACTGAGTTATTCAAATAAAATTTTTTAAAAATTTTGCGAAAAATGGGGATCGAGTTATTTCTCCATATATTGAATGAAAATATATTTTGTTGGAGTTTATTATAAAGAAATGCTATTTCATATTTTTTGGTCCATAAAATGTTTATCTTTCGAAATTTTTTGATATTCTCCGCATTTTTATTAAGCATAACAAACATCTATTAATTATGTCCACACGAGGTGCCTTATGATCCCAATCAATTATATATATCGCCGTTCTTATATCTATATATCCAATATTTGTTTATATTGCAATATTTTATATAAAAATACAAAAACAAAAAGTGCAATTTTTGCTTAATTTTCAAAAAGTTCATAAAAACCAATCATTTAAAACCAAACAGCTGATTTCCTCACCTCTTCCGAATTTGATAATATTTGGCGCAATCATTATTCTTGTCAAAACTAAGACTAATTCAAAATTTCAGATAATTTCATCAAGTGGTTCGCGAAATATCGCGATTTGAAAGTGTAAATTAGCTCAAACAAGCGAGAAAGTTATATTCGGCTTGGCCGAATCTATATACCCACCATCAACTTTTTCAAATTTTTCGATATTTGGGAGGTGGGCGGACCACACCCATTATTTGTTTCCGATTTTACATTGGTCCTTGAACTATTTGTACAAAATTTCGATGACGTTTCACCTTATGTAGGAGATGGGCGGTAAAGTGGGTGGACCACACCCATTTTTGGTTTCCAAGTTTATATTGACCCTTGAACTTTCTGTACAAAATTTCGTTGTCGTACATGCTTTTGTTTAAGAGATATTAGCAGAAAAGTGTGAAATTAATCTACAACGGTCACCCTGTGTTTCTAGAATTTAGCCCATAACTTTGTTTATTAACCGATTTTGCCTACTTTCAATACCAAATAAACCTTGTATAAGATAAATATTTGAGCCAAATTTCGTCCCCCTACCTTGTCCCGTTCGAGCCCTATCCTGCTTTCAACAGACAGACTGACGGACAGACGGACGGACATGGCTATATCGACTTAGAATCTAATCAGGACTCAGAAAATATACTTTGCGGGGTCTTAAATGTTTATTTCGACAGGTTACATACGGAATGACAAAATCAATATACCCCCCATCTTTTTGATGGTGGGTATAAAAATGTACAAAAATTTATACAGAAAATTAAAAATATTTTTCAAAGTATTTATGATATAAGATTTATTGAGATGTCATATTAAAGGTATTAAAATTACCTTTAATATGACGTATAACATGATTTTTTTGTCAACAACAAAACGGTCCATATCTCACGATTTTTAGTTTGCGGGTAAATATCTCGAAAAAAAGGTCTTTTTAAAAATTAAAAAAAAAAAATAAATGTTAATGGTGAAAATGTTTTCTATAACCGTGGTAAGTGGCATTCTGGGACATTCTATTCTATGAATTATAACAAAAAATGTCATAATAAATACATTTTTATTTCAATTTGTTTTGCTTAAAATAAAACAGAAAAATCGCCAATTGGATCCAAAAATCATCCGAATGTAATGAAATTCGGCAAGAATATTAAGATTGATACTGATAACGCAAATACCGAGTTTTAGTTTCATTTCCGCGATAGTTCGCGATTTATAGTATCTCAAAAATAAGATAAATTGTCTTTTTAAAAATTCTAATATCTTCCAACATATTTACGTTACAACGTTGGTTGAGGCGAATATTTAAAGTAAATGAAATTACATTTTTTATGTTGGATTTTATTTTATTGGATAATTCGTATAATGGTATTTTTAAAATCGTGAAAAAAATATGTGTATTATTAAATTCGGAGAGGTAAAGTCCAAAATTGTAATTTTTCGTGTTGGTTTTAAATGGAATGACTGTTATGTTAAATTTATTTTTAATGCTCCTCCGATTTTGTTATGTAAAATAACAAAAAACTAAGTTCACGCAGTAATCCAAGCAATTCCATATGAAAATGTGAATATGTCTCGCCAAAAACTGACTTTTCGAAAAATGTTCGTTCTCGTTTTCCAAACTTTGAGACTATCTACCACGTTGACTATTTCGGGCACATCAACGGGATATAGCGCAAAATACGTACAATTACAACAAGTATCAATCCCCATCCCAAAATTTGTATTCGGTTTAGGGGCGCATAGACCCCTCCCAAAAAACTAAAAAATTTTAAAAACCAAAAAATTCTCATCAAAAACTGTTGAAAGTCTGCACAACAACAAAGATGGTGTAGGATTTATCTGCAAAGTCCGGTTAGTTTATTTATAATAGAATAAGACCAAAACGTATAAACGCTCGAACAAAAATTATAGAAAAATGGGAAAAACTTAAGTAATTTTTAGCAGTTTTTCTATGTTCTTGAACTTTGAACAACAGTCATGATTATAAAAAGAAACATATGATTATTAAAATTGTTTACTCTATTAAGCTATGTTCAGACTAATCAAATATCTGACCAAAATGACGTAACCACTATATAAAACATTTTCTAACTTCTCCATTTTAATGGGAAAATATTTCTTACTTATCATTAATCATAGCTAACATTTTACCGAATCTTTTTTGACGCTGTTTTCTCATTTTCAAGATCAAACAACTCCAAACAATTTTTTTGTAGAATTAGTGGTCACGCAAATTTGGTCAAATATTTCATGAATGTGAACATAGCTTTAGTTTAAGCCTTGTGAGTTCAGATCTATAACCAATTTGTTTCAAATATCATTACCGCAAAACTTATTAAGGATTTAATTCAGTTTCAGACAAGTTAAACATTTTTGATAACGGCCCATATACATATGTAGGTACTCATAATAAAATAACATTAAAAAATTCTGTGAATCTCTTACAGGATGTGTAATATATGTCTTTTTCTCTTTGAGTTATTATGCTAAAAGCTACTTTAAGTTTTAATAAATCAAGCACAAAAGAAAATAAGGAAAAAACAAATTTATTTACATTAAAAATTTTATTAAAAAAAGAAAAAACGCAATCAAATTGTGTTTATTTAAAAATATAAATAAATATATAAATTTAATTTAATTTTTCTTTTAGATCCCAACAATCCAGTTGCACCACCCACTATGCCTTCACATTCCCTGACAAACGGTTACGTTATAACACCTCAACGTTTGGCAGAAATACGCTCATATTTTATGTATTGGTATTTTGATAAAGATATGTATGGTGGTCGTGGTGATTATCAATTTGATATACATGCCTCAACTACACAAATTCATAAGAATTTAAATTTCCAATTGCCCTTCTTTGGTTTCCGTTTCAATTATACTAGAGTAAGTAGTGAGAAATAAAAGAAATTATAAGAATTTCAAATAAATTTATTAATATATTTTGTAAATATTAAAGGTCTCTCTTAATGGTTATTTGGAGTTTTCTGATCCTCCTGAGTATTTCACTTATCCTTTGGTCTTTCCCGTTAAAGATTGGCCCAAGAAAAATGATCCTTCTTTCATAGGTATTTTCTTCTCTAAGTGCCGTGTTGGCCGTATTTATGCTACCGATGTAGATCAACGTACTCCAGGTGTTTATTTCCGGTAAGTTTATTAGTAATAAGATTTCCTTACATACATACATATTTTTCAGCTTGAACGATTATTGTTTTAATATCTTTATTTACTGCTAACCTTAATATTTGTTTTCAGTTTTTGTTTGAGGTTTTAAAAATATATTTTTCTCTATTTTTTTTTGGTTTTAAATCCACCAAAATCGTCATTAAATTTATTTGATGTTTTCATGTGTGCTTGTGTTGTAATCATTCATACGCACCAATGCTTTACTTTTATTTCGTTGGTTTTTATCATTATTTGTACAGTGTACAATATAGAGAGTGTTTTTAAATATATTTCTGTGTATGTTTATGTGTAAATAATATAAACAAAAATATAAAAATCTACTAAAGGCTAAATTTCATATTTATATCCTGGAAAACCTCTTTTATTGAGTGTTTTAGGTTAATGATGGCATTTGTGACTTCCTTACGCTACAAAGCAAGATTTTCATTTATTGCTAATAAAGCTTTTGTCATGATTGTTTTGTTTTTGAATAAAAGATTTTGAACAAGTTTCTAAGGATTTTGCTTAGATTTACATTTATTTGTGTATTGAAATTGTTGCTTTGCTTTGTGGCATAAAAAGTATTCCAGGGAGAATTTGTATTATAAGATAAAACTAGAATTTGCTTTTCAATAAAATCAAAAAAGACCTTGAGGAATTGATGTGTGATTTAGATAATTATGGAATATGAAGGTGTTGCAAACATCATGTGACAGTCATTATTACACATGAAAACACATGCATGAAACTAGTAGTAAAAATGCGTACTCAGTTTTTCTCTTTAAGGACTTCAAAGTTTCAAAGGAGTTAAAAAAAATATAAAAAAGTTATTCATATTATATTTACACAATATGGGTACCAAGCTAAGAATCCCTGCAATATAATGATATAATTTATTTAAATGTTGCGACGCAAAAACGTCAGAAAATATCCCTTTGAAAGTGTTCTTCTTTACTATTTATTTCCAAATATATAACAGTATGCAAAAATCATTTTCACACTTCAACAAAACCGTTACATAGATAGACTATAGACTATTCATGGCTCTTAGAAATACTTCAATAATATGAAAAATGCACAATTTTTAAGAATAATATAAAACATTTACAAATATTGATGTCAAACGAAAGCTAACAGTGTTGTCAGAAAATATAATTGGTAGATTGCTAAACCATCAAAAAAATTATGCTAAATTGTTCAACAGCAGCTAATGACAATGCTAAATTGTTTTGTAAATAGAAATTCATATTTTTGTTGCTCTTGTTTCTTGTAAAATATAGTTCAAATGACAATTTAAAATAATTCTTCATTAGTATTATTTGTAATATTGAAGCATACAGTAAAAATAGGGTTTATATTTTAAATCTGTCAAGTAATGCCGTCAAATTTACCAAGAAATTCTTTCAAAAAAACCAGTAAAGTGCATATTGCATTTTAATCTGTTCAAAAGCTAAAACTAGCACTGAAAGTGCTAAAATGACAACACTTGCTACAAATCCCTGCAATGTAATTATATTTTTTTTTAAATGCTGCAGTAAATAAAGTTAAAAAATGACTTTTTGAAAATTTAATCCTTTAATATTATATTTATTATTTAATTATAGTCTTTAAAGAATAAAGAATTTTTTCTTAATATTTTGTGCTGCAACATTTAAATAAAAGCTTTTGTTACATTGCAGGGATTCTTAGCATTTTTGCTGCAAATAAAATAAATTTTTACATACAAAATACTATTTTAAAATATATTTTAATTTTAAAGCCTTTATTAGGGTATTTAGCTAACCAGTAAAAACTTACAATTCTCTTTCGCTTAATATGTGTATGTATAATATATGTATTAACACACACTAATAGATAAAAAGGCCTTAAAAGTGTTTTTTCTGTTTTACATTTTATGTTTTTATTTACGAAAAATATTGACACCCTTTTGAGAGAATCTTTGTTTTGTTATATTGTTAATTAATAAAAAAATATATAAACAAAAGAATACTTTAATTGAGACCTGAAACAATAAAGCATTAAATACTTAAATTATAAAACTATCTGGAATGACTTAATTAAAAACAAATAAAAATATTTAAGATTAAAGGAACAGGAAATCCTATTAAAATATTTATATATAATTCATTGAATAAAGTACTATAACCAAAAAGGGAAAAATATATATAAATAATTGGTTTATGTAAAAATAAAATAAAAATTTATTTATTGAAATTAGGGAATGCATCCCGGGATTTCCCGTCCCGGGATGCATTTTATTTCCCGCCTTCCCGAGAATTTTAAAAGCACTTAAATGGAAGAAAACTGCTTGATTTTAGCAAAAATTTATACATTTTATTTATTTTTAAACAAAATGAAACTAAAAATTCAGCTAGGAATTAAATCTTAACGGCAATTCCATTAGTATGTTTTGTGTACACTATATAAAACGGTTTATTTGGGATGACTTTATGGCATTCATTCAATTAAGCATCTTAATAAAATCTCAGCATTAAAAAACAGCTAGTGAAAACTGATTAATATAATATTTTAGACATTTTGAATATGTACCTATTCGTTATAAGTTGTCAGTAGTATAGACAACATACGTAATTTGTCTCATAGAAATTTGACAAAGCATTAACATTAAAAGTTAAGAGAAGAATTAGAAAGTGAGTCCAACAAATCCTTAATTATTCATATAATTTTCAACTGGAAAGCTACAGATAATATTCTCTGTTATGTATGAGAACGTTAAAAGTTAAGTGAAGAATTAGAAAGTGTGTCCAACAAATCCTTAATTATTCATATAATTTTCAACTGGAAAGCTACAGATAATATTCTCTGTTATGTATGAGAACGTCTGGTCTAATCTATAACATGAAATCGAATGTTTTATTAGGAATGTTAATAAACAAGAAATTGAAACTTACTGGTCCAAAGTTAATTTTTTCAAGCTAAATTTAAACCTACCTTAAAATATGAATAAGGTCATCATTTGTAACATTCAAAATATAAACTACGTTTAAATTGGATTACGATATTGAAGCTACAAACAATTTAATAGCATTTGAACTCACGTTTGAATTACAACTAGGGCTTTCCGAAAAAGTGAGCATCAGCCACTTCTTTAAGAACTAATAAATTCTTTTTAGTGGACTTTTAATAAATTTAAATTTTATAATAATTTACGAAACTAGCTAAAAATTTTATTGAATGATATCATTGTCTGAGTAAATATTTTTTTAGTCAATTTCTGACATCTCTATTTTCTGTCATAAATACATTGTTTTATGCATAAAGTAACACATAGAGATGAAATTCTCGATTGACAATTAAACAAAATTATTGTTTTGTAAACAAAAATGTTTTTTTTTTTATTTTCTTTTGGCAACAATAAAATGTTTTTAATTACATGTTCTTAACAACCGACTTAAGTTTTTGAAAATTAGTTTCGTCTCTTGTTACTTTTTGGTTTTATGGTTCATATCCTTTAAATAAAAATAATAATTATATATTTTTTTTTTTTTGCCAATATTGTGTTGATACCCACAAAACTCTTTCACGATTGTTAGTATTCAGTTATTCAGTAGATTAATCAATTTCTCGAATTTCATTTTCTCGCTACATTTGCAATTCTGTTTCAAATCTGCTAATGCAAAAATTCATATCCTATTTGGGTCTCAGCTAATAAGAATAATGATAATAATAATTTTTAGTCCGGGATCCCGGGAAGTCGAAAATTTTTTTCCGCTTTCCCGGGAAATCAAAAAATCCGGGAAATTGCGATCCCTAATTGAAATATTTAAGAACTAAGTATAAAATTAAACAAAAATGTTTCAGAGGTTAGTGGAAATTTTGAATATTATTTTCACTTATTTGCTATCTATAACATTCCTTATAAGCCATAAACTTTACCATAGTTAAAATTAATATAAGTGGTAATTACATTTTTTCTTGAATTTTATTAATATTTATTTCAAATAGGTATATTATTCATTAATTTTCCCACTGATCACTTTTCCCTTTAGAAACGATTATAATGAATTAACTTAAATATTTGAATGCAATAATAAAAATGCTGTATTTTGTTTTATCAAGATTTTATTATTTTCCTTTATTTATGTGTTTTTCCCTTTTCACGATTTTCATAAAATCCGTTTTATTTAACAATAATACAAATCAACAGATACATTTTTAGTTATTTATTCAAATGTAGTGTTTATTGTGCAATAATGATTGTATAAATGCAAATATGAATAATGAAAATCAATAAATAATAAAAATATAAAATTTCCTATAAATATTCAATTAAATGCATATTAAAATGTATATAAAATAACAGCAGTAATAATGAATGTAATGTAATCAAAATAAAATAAATGACATAACTAAAATAAATACTTTAATAAATTCATGAAATAATAGAGCGCAATCATAAGGGATTAATATTTTAATACACAAAGATAAGTAGATACAATTGTATTTATTTATACATAAAATATTAAGTCAGAGATAGAAGACAAAATAATAATATTTTAGGAAACAAATTAAAAAAAAAAAAAAAAATTGTAAACTTTATAAATATGAACATTTTATTAATTTTTTGCTCAGTTTATATATTGTAATTTCCATCTTTGTATTATTTATACGCATACTTACTCAGCAAAATATGTTTTCATTTATTATCAAATACATTTTATTAGACTTTTGAAATCAAAATTCTTAAATAATTAAAATAATTACTAAAATTAAAATTTGAGGAATAATTTATCTTTAAATCATTCTCATCTTCAGTTTTTGCTTATATTTCCCCAATAACATAAAATATACACATCATAAACATTTATTTGAATTTTGTTTTAATTCAAACAATTCATTAGTAATATATAATGATTATTTAGCAACAAAAAGGAAAAAAAAAAAAAAAATAAATTAAATATAAAATAATTTTAAATATACCCGTATATGTTCAATTATGAACAATTCATATGCATACTTCAAATTGAGTTTATTTAAACTAAACATGTATTGAAATGATAATCAACATTTGCATACAAAATGTACAATTTATTGAAGAGTTATTTACACTGTTTGTATATATCTAGCATATCCTTTTGAATATTTGTGTATTTGTAGTCGTTTTTATACTAAAATACATACACACATACCCTAACATAATGCTAAGTATAAATAAAATATAAACCTCAATGTGAAATATAACTATACAATAAATGATAAAATGCAATAATAATATTGAATTACGATTATCTTACGCTCTAAACATATGGACATTCATTGTCACATGCACTCATATATGTACATACATATGTGCATATTCATTTAAACACTCAATTTATAAATGTCAATAATTTTTAAACTACAGTATCGTTGTAAACTATAAGTTTTAAATGAAATATAACTCTTATGAAAAGTTTAATATAAAGAAATTAAATTTATGGTCCATTAAGTTAATTTTTTTGCACTAGTTTTCCAGCTAATGATGAGTGCTATTCCATGATAAAGAAATATTCATTTTTTATATAGTCCTTATGTTAGTCTAAATTTTTGTTTGTCCGTCTGCTTGTTTGTAAATAAATTATGAAAATTTTTTAGTCAAAATTCAATATCTAGTTGGAGCTACTCTAAGGTCTAAATAGGGAAGCTATAATGTAGCTAATGATAATTCATATTCAATTAGAAAAACTCCGACTTTTGTGTATCAAAATGCCTAAAATCTTAATCCGGGAAAACAACCTTAAAAAATTTACTTTTTTCATTGAAATCTTCACTCTCACTTTATAAGAGGCGTCCGCCAAAAAACAGTTTTTGAGTGTTTACTTTACATATGAAGGTATTTAATTAAAATAATTTTATTTTGATACCAGTTTAAAAAAAAAAAAAATTCAAAATTGACGAAGTTTGGATAGGGCTTGTGGAGAGACATTTCCTTCAAGCTCCTCTAAATTGCATTAAGATTTCTCTTAAAAAAATAAAAATATGAATATTAAAAAAAAAAAAAAAAAAAATAATAGGGGCAATACTAAGCCCGCCAAGTTAAAAAAAAAACCAAAAAAAGAGACACTAAAAAAATTATAATTTATTTCGACCATAATATATTTTAAACTAAAAGAGATAACCTACACATATAAGCATATTTTTTGTAGAAATTTAAAAGGACTGCCATATCATGAATTTTTGGCGATTAAAAAAAAAGACGACATATCCGAGATGAGCAAATATGGAGAGCTACCCACTACCTCCCTGACCCGCTAGGTCAACTCAAATAATGATATATATTCTTCTAATTTCATTTGATCTACACTAAGGGAAAAAATTCGATTCAAAATCAACAACGGTTGTGCTCACATTGGTAATTTACGGTAACAGCTTTTTAATACCTTTCGTTAACAAATTTAATAGAAAACATATGTAATTTAACAATTTGATACCGAAATGGTTTCAACTTGGTGCCAATTAGGTATCGATTTTCAATAAGAATAGAAAACGCAGTGTTTAATTTAAACACATACGGTGTAGATTCACTATTGACACAGAATGGTATCTTTTCAACACGTATGTGATTGATATTTCTCTGGGTGTAGAGGTCTAATTATTTACATATTAAAAAAAGTAAATCCGAAAGACTTTTGTCATTATGTTAATGTTTGTATGCTCTTAATTAAATTTAACTATGAAGCGTATGATTAATATTAATTAATTATAATAATTATAGGCTCCAGTTATATATGTAATATTTTTCTTCTTAGTGAGAAAAAACATTGGTTATAACATTTTTTGGAAATAAGATACATGAAAGGTATAAGTGTCCTTATTCCTATTTCAAATAGCTAGGTATATTAGAATTTTTGGCTTGTATTTTTGGAAAAAAATACAAATACTTATTAAAAAAATTAAATAACCGGAAACAGATTTAAGAGGAAAAAAATACTAGTTGTTTTGAAGCAAGCAGAGTCAGCTCACAAGAATTCCTGCTCTGCTCAGAGTTTTTCAGAAAGTCAGCGAGCAGAGAACAAAAAAAAAATAAAAAAAGTCATAAAATCTTGTATAAATAATATTTAAGAAAACTTAATGACTTGGCTTTAACCTTAATTATGACCTCTTTATCGAAAATGTACGTTTAATAAGAATGAAAATGAACCTAAATTGTTAAACATATTTTGTCTAAAAGTTGTTTCTTATTAAAGAAATTGTACCACCATTCAAAGTTTCAACTATGTATGAATTGGTAGCGCATTGGCATCAACTTAAGACCACACCAATGACGAATTTTTAATTATTATTTTGTATTTAACTTCTAATTGTTGGGAAAAGGTACTTTTAATTTTCTTTAAACAAAAAGTATAAAAAAGATAAATCTTTACAACAGAAGCAGCTTATGACTTCAAGAAACATATCTAAATATATTAAAGTTACGTACAAAATTGCATTAGGAGATTAGGAGATGCGCTCGCAGGAGCAAATACTGAATGAATGATGTATTTTTTTTATGTTTTGTTTATTTGAAAAACAAACAATCACTATTCACAATTAAGTGAAGAAACCAATAGTAAAAATTTGATACGAATTATATACGATGCGTAAAAATTAGCTTAATATGAAAACAATAGTCCCTACCAGTTCCCTACCAGCGATTGAAAATTACCGAACATTTTGTAAAAAAAAAAAAATATTGAGTTTTGTCTTGAAATGGGTATCAACAAATTCGTAATTTTGAGCCAGTAATGAAAAAAATATTTTAAAAATGTTTCGCAAAATTATTAGTCTACATACCATCACTTTAGTATATCATGCGAAAAAAAGATTGATATCTTTTCTTACAGTGTATAACTGATTTATTACCTTAAAAATGTTATTATACTATAATAATTATTAAAACCTCCACTGTAAATAAATTAAACTAATATTCGAGTTTATATATATGAGTATGTATGTTCTAATATTTGTCTACGTTTGTCAGCATTTTGAATTGATTTGCATAAAAGCACGAATATATAGAGAAGAGTGTCTGTGTGTGTGTATTCCTTAATAATTTATTCATATTTCTTAGTTGTTTATATACAAATGTGTTTGTTTGCATGAGAGCGTGTTTAAATTTATAGTATGTATATGTATGTGTGTAAAAGTGTTTGTATAAATAAATGCATACATATTAAATCAAAATATGAGAGTATGTGTTTATGTAAGTTTATATGTTGGTAAAAGTACTTATTTACGATGAACAATTGTTAGACAACATTCTACAGAAAGGATAAATGCAATTTTTATGTTTTGCATGAATAGTTTTAGTACTCGTACATCTTTCTATGTATGTTTGTGTATATTATGTATGTACGTATAATTTATTTTATAGCTGAATGAATATTTTATTTTGTTATTGTTGCTTTTTAATGGTCATAAACAATTCTTTCACTGTCATAATCATATATATTTTTATGTGTTGAATACATTCGGAAAGTGTGAGCAGCGCACTGGGGAAAAAAAAAAAACAGCAAATAAATTTTGTTCTTAATATTTTTTTTATAATGCTTTCTTCCTCTATATGTATGAATATATTGGATTGTTGTATTATTTTCAATGGGTTTTATGCTGAATACGAATTATAGCTAAATTTGTTTTTATACAATAATAAAAGTATTGTTAGGAATTAAAAAAAAAAAAAAATAATAAATCCTGTAATAGAATTCTTTTCTATTGAATGCAATTGTATTTTTCAGTAATAATAAAAATAATAACACCACACCCATTTATTAAATCTATAATATTTTCAATACAAATTTAATATATTAAACGGAAATGGAAAATTTTAAATCTGTAAATAAATATCACTTATTTGTTTAATATATTTTTTTTGTTTAAATAATGAGAATATTTTAACATATTTCTGAGTACTTAAACTATTTACTTTAATTTGTGATAAATATTACTGCAATATAAACTTTTATTTTTTACTAATTAAAATTTTAATTATTATACAAAATAAATTCCTTTTAAATTTCTGTTGACAAATCTATGACAGTTTTTGAAAAACCTAAATTTCAAAATATGAACATTTAATTTTATGCCAAAAACATTGTTAAAGTTGTAACACTTTCCATATTTTCAACTGACAAAATGAAGGACAATAACTTTTAAAGTGAATGAAATGAATGTAATTTTGTATGTAATTCTTTCATATTTCATAACTATTTATTTAGACGTTTTCTAAGGCATCAATTTAAAGGTATAAGTTCATTTGTTAGATTAATTTATCAATTGATATATAAGTAGCTGTATGTATATGACCAGATTTTAAATTGCATTGAAATTAACATAAAGCTTTTTCCTAGGCTTTATAAACAATTTCACAAATATAACAAACATTTTATTAATTAAAAATTATCGACTTTTTAATATTTCTAAATTTCACTGTTTCAATCACAAAGTTCGTGTAATAAAGTAAAAAAGGTAGATTTTTACTTTGTTATAAATTTGTCTTTCCCACAAGTGCACAGTGGGGTCAAACGCAAATTTTTTGTAATAAATCTGTATCTCCTAAACAACTAGTCAGATCGAATTAAAAAGTATGGAAGAGTTGTAGAAGAGGACTTAAGCTTTTAGAAAAATTATCTTGTAGTCATCCTGTGATAGCACGAGATAAGCAACAGGGTGTCAAATTTGACTGCCTTGAGTTTGTGAAGCAATTGGTATTAACTGGTTTATCCAGGATATGACTTTTTAGTTCATTCTATACATATTTTTTTTAAATACTTCAAATTGGACCAAAATTACTACAAAAACATTTTTTATTATTTTAATCATAAAATGAATAAAAAGAAATTTTTACCCTTTTATATGTTTTTCGTCCATGTTTTTAGTTCGATTCTTTTGGGTCAAATGTATTACATCCGTGGTTTCAATAGCATTGCATAAAAACTAAAGATGTATTAAAAAACGAAAATTCGTTAAATTTAATATTTTCATTGCTGTGCTAAAGCAACAAAATTAGTGTAAACTTAAGAAAAGTTTTATTTTTACAATATTTGGTTTACAACAAAAATAATTTAACGAAATTATATACATATTTAAGGATTAACAAAAACACAAACATTTAAAGAACTTTAATTTTATCTATTAACAAAACCTGGAATAAAACACTACAATCTTCATATAGGAGTGTGTACAACAATAGCAACATTTTAATATTTTGCTTTATTTTGTTTTATCTTTTACATTTTCCGTACAATTTAGTAGTTTTAATGCGATTAAATTGTTAATTGATTTCTCTGGAATGATGTCCTGGAATAAAAAATCTTCCACAGATCTTGCGTCTAAGTATTAGCCCACATGTTTAAAAAATATTAAGTAAAATTTTAAGCAATGACGTTTAATCCAATCTTTTAAATGTTTTAAAATATATTTCGCATTTGAATTGAATTAAGGAAAATATTTCCCTATGTATAACGAAATTTCTGTGCTTTTTAATAACCTATTAACCTAAAAATACCAAAATTTCATTAGATTTATAAGAAAAGGACATAGTTTTTTTTTCGCTAGAAATTAAGTACAGTCATTATTACATAATTTTTCTGTCTAAAATCATTTTTTGGAACTGTGCGGTTTAAAACAAGGTTTAAATATGCAGTTCTAGCAAAAAAAAATTCACTTACGACTGTGCAATAAATATACAAATGTTTCATTTATACAATACACAACAACTAGAAATATCCACACTATAACATCGTTATACTACTAAATTTGTGACTCGTCTCTGCAATTTGCAGCAGCAAAAGCAAACCATTGCACTCGAAGTAAAATATATTTCTGTATA
Organism: Protophormia terraenovae; assembly: GCA_951394005.1. Lineage (NCBI taxonomy): Eukaryota > Metazoa > Arthropoda > Insecta > Diptera > Calliphoridae > Protophormia > Protophormia terraenovae. The sequence continues at coordinate 122,541,723 of OX596073.1, read as the reverse complement.
GTTGCGCACGCACAATTTTGTTGAACCCATATTGCGCAGTATTATTTATTTTCGTTTTGATTTTGCTGCTATAGTAATAAGTTAAGCAGTCTTTTTGTTGACAATTTCGTTGCTGCTCTTGTGTAAAAGTTAAAAACATAAATATACAAACGAACATACACACTAACCTACACACAAAACGTACATACCAACATACATATATAAATATGTACATTACGTTATATTTCAACCCTTACACACAAAATTGCAAAAAACAGACTGCTATATTAACTACTATAGCAGTAAAATTAAAGCACACATTTCCAAATAAAGAAGAATGTCTAGAACATAGATGCCCACGCACACTAACACAACACATGTAGTTGTGTTAGTAAAATAAAAAAAAAAAATGCACTAAAAGAAAAAATGGGTGAATTAAATAAAATATGTCCTCAAGTTTAATCGTTAAAAAATAAATACTAAACAATCGAAAAATAACACAAATAATATTTATTGAAACTTCATTGCTAAATTTAAAAAATAAGGAAATAAATGATGTTATTTTTATATTTAATATAACAAAATATAATGTAAGTATTATATTATTTGGAAGTCTTAATTATAAACATGTATTGTTAAAATATTTTCCCTTGTCCAGTCATTTATATCTAATGTGAAAATCTAATACAATTTTATAAAAACAATGTTTAACTGGAAATATTCAAAATTGTTTTCATACATAATGTACAATTTTTTTCAGTGCATTTGTGTACTCATCGCTCTCTCAGCGAAGAATAAATGAAAGAGAATAAGAATATGTGTGAAGCTCTCAGCACAAATGTGCTTGAAGTGGGCATCTATGGTCTAGAACAAAAAAGAAAACACCATACAATAATGCAATATGTTTTCGGCAAAAATGTGTAAGAACAACTACTACTAGTTGCTGGTTGAAATACATATCAAACAAGTTGACTGCTGTTTAAGTATGTTGCTATAAATTTTAAGCAGACGCTTCAATTTTTAGTATACCGCATGAATATATTGCAGCAGTTTTTAGTAGTATGGAATACAAAATGTTAAACAGTGAATATATTTTTTAATATGGTGTTTGTTAGTAGTTGATATTCATAATAAATGAGAGCTACTATAGTGGTTTAAAATGTATACCTTGACAGTATACCGGGTTGCGCGACGTTGCGTATCCGGTCATAGTGGATACATATACATATTGTTTTAAACAAGGTTGGAAACCGAAATGAATAACGGTATCGGTAACGGTAACGGTATCGGTATTCAATTTATTATTATTTCGGTAACGGTATCGATAACGGTATTTTAAATTATATCGGTAACGGTATACCGGTACCGAAACAAAAATACCGGTAAATACCGTTATTATTAAAAAAACTGGAAAAATCTTAAAAAAGTTAAATTTTTAAATAATTTTTAATTAAATTTCGCGAAAAAATGTTTAAATTACATATCTGTATATTTAATTTAATAAATTTGTATATCTAATTTAATAATTTTCTCTTGAAATGTTTGAAATATGAATATTTTTCGTTAGAGAACTTCATAAAATTTTTTACAATTGCATTTAGGAATATTAAACTCGACTTCTTAAAGACAAATTGGTATAATTTTTTGCAGTACAGTGAAGTTAAAAATTTGGACAAGATTTGTATTTTACCACAGATTTTAATAAAGACAAAAATCGTTCAATTCATTTTGCAAAAATTTTTTAAAAAATGCTAATTTTATTATACAAATTGCAAAATGTAAAATTATGCAAAAGATCTGTGGAGTAGCACAAAAAAACAGAATACCATGAAAAGGAACTTTTGGACGAGAGATTTTGTAGAAGAGAAATAGTGCTCTAGCAAGAAAGTACTAATTACGTTCCATTTACTCACTAGAAGTTTTTAAAGTTGCAGGATTAAAATGACTCGCCATAACCATGATTGAATGAAAGTAAGAAATTCAAACTCTAAAAACGCTCAAGAAAAATTACTTTAATTATCTCTTCAATCATTAGTTTAATAACTGAGATCAAATAAGAGATGATTTCCTATATCAGGTTTAAACAGAGTTGTAAATGTACAGAGAAAAAGAAATTTAAACAATTGTTATTTTACTGATTTTTCAAATTAAATGAATTCTGACTTATACATTGTGAAACACGTTTTTGGATCGTTTCACAATCGTTATTCATACATACATATATCAGACATGTATCAAAAAATGTCGTATTTGAGGCAGAAAATTAAAGACATTACATATACTTTATTTAAACATTTTTACACAAGCTTCGAAAATCTCTTTGAAAATGAATCTATTAAAAATTCACTTAAAAATTTAGAGTTTAATAATTTTTAAAGTAGTGGCTGATGAACGTCTTAACCGAAACCGTTTGAGGTAATGTAAATGTTAATTCAAATGTTATGAAATTGTCTGTAGATTCAATAGGGTGTTCCATCAACATTATTGAAAATAATTAAAGTGTATCACATATTGAGACGCACCTACCTAAATTGTGAAAGTGATCGAATAAAATATTTTCGAAAAATGTCAATTTCTTATAATAATTGGAACATAACGCTATAAGGTCTGACATGACTATCTTTTTCTCTTCACATTCTAAATGTGTTTTCCAAATTTCTAGAGATTAATTCTGGATGTTGTCCATACCAATGAAAAATGTATATCGTATATTTAAGATGCCTACAAGATCCTTTCAATAAGTTTAAGTTTTTTCTTGCTGTTTCTAAGTGCTGACACGATGTTTATTTCAATCCACCTAAGATTCATTCTATACAAGCAATTCAAAGAATAATGAAATTATATGTATACATAGTTCACAGCTGGATTTAGCATATTTTATTATGTTCGTTAAACAAATTTTGAAAATATATAACCTATTGTTGAAATTCATGCAGTTTTCTTTCACTTAAGTGCTTTTAAAATTCCCGGAAATCACGGACAAAATTACCTTAGAGAGGGACATGAAAAATCGCAAATTTCCAGAGAAATCCTGGTATGCATTCTTCAAAGATAGCCCAAGTTGTAACCTTCTGAAGAACATTTGTCGGTCTTTTAGAGAAACCAAAATTAAGGAAAGAATCTTCATAGAAACAAATATCAAAAACCTATCAATAATTTCAACACTACGCACGTTGGGGTAAAAGGGGTCGAAAATGGCGCTTAATTCAGGGAGAAGTGATATCAATATTTTAATGATGAGGATCTATTTTTATAGTTATTATTAGGTAAAAAAAATTATTTTTTGAATTTTAGGATTTTTTTTGGCAGAATGGTAATGTCTGTCCGTCCGTCTATACCTTAGGATTAAATGGGTCTAAAATCGCCGCATTATTCAGAGAAAGGTGACATGAATATTTAAATGATCATGATTTAATATTTTATCAATTAGTTAGTAAAAAAAGATATTTTTAGAACTCTTGAATTTGTTTTGGCAGAATAGTAATGTCCGTCCGTCTGTCTATACATTGGAAAAAATGGGTCTAAAATGGTCGCATAATTCAAGAAAAGGCGATATCAATATTTTAATAATCACAACATGTTTTGTTTTTTATTAGTTAGTTAAAAAATATAAACTTTAAAAATACTCCGATTTTTTTGGGCAGAATGGTAATGTCAGTCCGTCTGTCTATACATTAGGATTAATTGGCTAGGAGAAAGCCGCATAATTCAAGGATGGGCGATATGAATATTTTAATAACTACAACTTATTTTGTTCTTTACTGGTTAGTAAAAAAATGTACCATTATATCTCTACGATCTTTTTTGGCTAAATGGCAACATCCGTCCATCTGTCTGTACATTGTGAAAAAATGGATCTAAAATGGCTGCTTACTTTAAGGAAAAGTGAAATCGATATTTTTATAATCACAATTTGTTTGATTTTTACTAGTTAGTAAAAAAAATGCATTACAAGAATCTTACAAATTTTTTCTGCCTGATATGTAATGTCCGTCCGTCTGTCTATACATTGGGGTTAAACATGTCAAAAACTAAGCATACTTCAGAAAAAGTGATATCAGTACTTTAGTGATCACTTTTGACTTTATTATTTATTAGTAAGTAAACAAATTCACTTTTAGAATTCTAAGGCTTTCTTTGCAGAATGGTAATGTTTTCATACAAAAAAGAAAAAATCGTCATCAGTGAGAATAATCAACTGCGGATTGTGGTAGGTCTATATGTTTTATTTTATATTTTTTCCCCATACTTGATTGGATCTGAACTTATCAAAAGTCTATTAAATATATCTTCGTTTGATTTTTGTCTACTACATTTTCGTGAAAAATGTTTCCGGTAATTTTTGAAATATTTTTTTCTTGCTTCTTGGGTGTCTCAGAAAGTTGGCCATTTCGTAGAAGAGCATGTTTTATAATTTCTGGGCCGTGAATAAAAAACTTGTGGAGGATAGGAAACATACAATACCATGGATATTTATCAACGTAGTATCTGGCTGTATTATTCGCATAGTTCCTAAATTTTTCAATATTAAATACCAAGTACCAATATAAGACACATCACTTTGTAGAATATAAAAACATTACATGAAATCATGTTCATTTTAACTGTATTAAGCAGTAAAATTATTTTGTTTATTTTAAATAATTGTACAAAACAATAACAAAAAACAATAGTGAAATACGAAAAATAAAACAAAGTAAAAAAATAAAAAAAATCTGCACTTAACCTGTTTTTGGTTTGGAGCAACTTGAGTTTTTTCACAAAAATGTAAATTTCTAAAATCGGGCAAAATATGCGCACGATTTTATTTCAGAATATTTAAGTAGACAATATGTAATATTTTTCAGACAATTTTTCAGAACAAAAGTCTTGTTATATTTTTAGTTGCATTCCATGAAATTTGAAAATTAGTGCATTTTTGGACTATTTTCAAAAAAATAACAAAAAATACCAGGACAAAAAATAATTTACAAATTCTTACACAAAAGTAAACTCAAATACCTTTAGTTGATGGTTCCATTCTAAAATTTTTCTTTAAAGCACTTTTTATTAAAGAAAAATTCACCGAAAGTTCATGAAAATTTAATTGTTTCCTCTTTTCTTAAAATATAAAAAAATTTTGAACTTTGACAGCTCAGTACTCAAAAACCACGTAACCTACGTTTATGACTTTTATCGTTATTGATACATAATTTTGTCTATTTTTATTCGGTACCCAATTTTATTTAAAAAAGTTAATTTTCAAAATTCAATTAAACGCCACTTTCGACCCCTTTTACCCCAACGTGCTACGTTCAAATTAAAAATAATTGAGATCATATTAATAAATAATAATAATAATTTTTGTGTTCGCAGTAAGACTTTTCATCAAATAGAATTCGCATAAGGTTTAAGGCATTGAAACCTCTTTAAAAATATATTTATTGCAATCTATATAACAAAAAAGTGAACAATAAATGTTCTCTTTAAAACAAAATTCTATAAATATTTTATTAAATAAACTCTTATTATTAAAAATAGTTTTATCTTTTTTATTTTCTCAAGTAAATTATATGAGAAATTATTCTTACAACATCATATGTTGAAAAAATATATTTTTAAAATAACGAAACTATATTACCGGTATATACCGGTACAGAGGGAAACGGTATTTGAATACCTGTATTTTTAACAAAATAATAATTTCGGTATCGGTATCAGTTACGGTAACCAACTTTAAACGGTATTTAATCGGTATCGGTATTCATAACGGTATCGGTATCCAACCTTGGTTTTAAATGAAATAAAGTACTTTTCTTTTTTAATATGATTCATTTTGTTAATTTTAGGAAGAAAGCAACGTATTTATATGAAATTATAAATTGTTTCTTATATAAAAACAGAAATAAAAAATGTGACTTTTTTGAATAAGCTTTTTAGTGGGCAGTGGTATATTGCGTTGCCTGTAACTTTTTTAAATGCTTTCAATGAACTGTGAGTATAGTATATATTAAACCTTAGAGACCTATCTATGTAGACAAATCCGTTTTTATAACGTGTTACCTATTTATTTTTAATAATATCTAAACGATGTTTTTGGCGGAAATGCTTTTACATGCACTGAAAAGTCATAATTTTTTAAATTGTGCTTCCAAAATAAATTTGTTTACCTTAATTAATCAGTATTCTATAATTTGTATAATAAAACAAAGATACTATCCACTTTTCTTATTCCAAATAAAATTAATTTTTTTTTGGATCGGCCTATACTGTCACAAATCACAATTTTTATTAAAAAAAAACTATAAGTAAAAGAAAAATAACAAAAATATGCATAGATAATGTTGTATTCAGATATTTTTACTATAAAACTGCCATTTACTTAAAGAAATAGCAATAAATTTTAAAATTTTGTATTAATTTTTACAATTGGAAATTTTGTTGCTTTTGAAATGCAAACTTTCATATAGAGAACATACAATATTTTTCTCGTTTTTGCGAAAAGAAAGAAAATCACATCTTCTAAGGTACAAATGTTTGTTAGTACCCAAATGTGTTAATAATGTTACAAAATTAGTTTTGTTCTAAATTTACTACTTTAAAAAATAATTTAACATTTAGGATAACTTTAATTTTGTTGCTTATGTTCTGCACAGCACTGTATGTCCATAAAGTGTACATTTATTGCTTATCTTATAAAAGACGTTAGTAAATGATTTAAAATGCATTACGGTTTCTGTTTGTTAATCCTAGTTTTCGGATTTTAAAACTTATGGACTAAATTAATAATAGGTAAAATTTTGAAAGATTTGAATTGGCCTCTGTTATAAAATTGGTATTTTTTTTAGTCTTGATAACCATAAAGAAACATATCCTTCAGAAATTATAAAATCATGATATCTTTCTAAAGAAATTGTTCATTTAGATGTGAATAAGTAATGAACTAAATTTTACAAATTCAAATTTATTTAGGTTCGAATAATAATTATGTAAATTGGAATATTTTTTGAAATATAAAACATTTTTAAACAGAAAGCTCCAAATTTTAAAAGAGCGTTAATTTCGCATTTTAAACTTTTCGCGAAAAGTAATTCAAATCGTAGATGAAAAAATGTGTGAATAATAGAAGCTGATTGAACTATTTGTATAAAATTTCATTTGTATTTCACCCCTACCTTAAGGTATACCGTTCGACTCAGAATCACTTTTTGAATCGATTTAACGATGTTCGTCGTTCCGTCCGCCTGGTTGGCTGGCTGACAGGAAGGCTGGTTGTCCACGAAAAGCTTGTGCGCAATTTTGCAGATATCTTGATGAAATTTAGCACAAATAGAGATTTTGACGAAGCATATTGAAATTATCGATCCATTATTTCACCTAGCCTCCATACAAATTTCCTCCCGAAACAGGGCTTAACTCTCATAAATACCTTTAATATAGCAAATAATTTGATATAATTTGGCAGAAAGAAGTCCATAACTTACCATAGCTCCCATAAACCCCTCTTCCAGAAATCACTTTAACGTACATAAATCCCATATAATTGTTAGTATCAAGTTAATATTTGACACAAATAAGTTTTATGTAAGTAGAAACATAACTAGCAAATCGGTCAATAATTCACCAAAGTTTCCATATTAACCAACTTATGGAAATCGGCTTAAAATGCATAACAACATACATATAGATATAGAATACATAACGCATTCTTATGTATTTATTTAGTAAAAATATTGGTCAAAAATTGGCCACAGGCCAAAAAAGAATTCCCTTCCCAAAATTTTTATGCTCAGCACAATGGTGGAGGGTATCATATGGTCGGTCTTAACCGACTATATCATTCGTAATTGTTTTTATTGGAATTCTTATTTTGGGGTTTGAAAACCACTAGTTTCGCTAATAAAAATATTTCCGCATAGCAGTACTTCGGCAGGCTAAAAAGTTTTTTCCTCTGTGGTATTTTAAACACTGCCGTCGCTTATTAAATATTTTCTGCATTTGGAAAATACAGAAAAACCTATTATGTAGAAAAACTTTACTTAGCGAAACCGGTGTTTTAAATACTAAAGAGGAGAAATACCTTCTATTCGGCCAAAGGCCAGCTATTCAGAAAAAACTTTACTTGGCAAAAGGGCTTTATCTTATGTGGTAATTTTTTTTTACAATTTCGAAACTACAACTTATTTTATCTGATAATTTTAAATTGGGACTTATTTCATTTTGTTTGCACAGAAAAAAATATTTCAAATAATTTTTTAATAAAATTATTAATTAACTTTATATTGAAATTTAATTATATGATTTATTAATATAATTAATTTTCTAATTGGTTTACAGTTTTGTTTTTTAATAAATTGACAACTGTTAATAAAATATAAAGAAAACTTAAATATTTATCTATAAAAGTACAGAAATAAAATAAATTTAAGTAAATTTTCAAAAATTTTCAGCACATTGCATCTATTTAAGGAAAAGAAGTAGTAATAATATCCATTATTCTACTTATTAATATTATCATTTTGATGATTGGAGCAAAATCAATTAAAAATTAATTAATATTACAAATTTCGTAATTGAGGTCCATTTTTACTTTTTTCTGTGTGGGACTTATTTCATGGGGAGTATTTCATCAAATTTAGTACATACTAGGGTATACAATTATTCGAGTGTTCATATTAATCGGTTTATTCGACAAATAATTATTTGAGGTTAAAAGTTGATCGGTTAATAACCGAATATTGAGAAATTATTCGATTAACCGAATAATCTTAGTTATATATGTAAAACATATAAATTACACAAATTATAGCATTTAATCTATTGAAATAGTTACTTAGAAACATAATGTAAGATCAAATTCTTTTACAAGGGGATCATTTCGTAATTATTTTCTCCTATTTGTATGAAAAAATTTAATTTTTTAATACTATAAAATATTCTCCTAATTCCGCTTTATTTAATACATTTTTCACGTAACTGTATTTTCTGTGTAAAAATGATGTTAATCGAGTCTAAAATAATATTTTTTGGGTACATTTAGGAGATGATAATTAGAAGTATTATGACTTGTGTAACTTTAAATTTACTTTAATCAAAGTAATGTTTTACGAATTTCTATTGATACAAGTTTAATTATTTATGAAGATATAATATTATTACATTTTCTAATCGCTTTTTATAAAACATTCTATCTCAACAAAAACGTATCCAAAGAAGTCAGTAAGATACTGAAATTGTGATCCATAAATAGTACAAAATCGTATAATTTTCTATGAATTGAATTTTTTGATACCTGTGTTATGTTATGTCATATCATGACACGATGTGCAAAATTGCAATGAATATCCATTTTTTTAATGGCTCAAGGATATTAATTTTAATTATTTTAATAAAGAAAATTATATATAACATTGTTATACCCTACACCACCATAGGTGGTTGGGGTATTATGCGTTTGTGCTGATGTTTGTAACGCACAGAAAAAATTATCGGACCCCCATCTTAAAGTATACCGTTCGACTCAGAATCACATTCTGAGTCGATTTAACAATGTCCTTCCGTCCGTCTGGCTGTCTGTCCATGTAAACCTTGTGAACAAAGTACAGGTCGCAATTTTGGAGATATCTTGATGAAATTTGGCGCGAATAATTATTTTGATACAAGGACAAAGCCTATTGAAATTAGTTGTGATCGGTCCATTATTTCACATAGCCCCCTTACAAATGTCCTCCCGAAATAGGGTTTTAACGATCATAAATATCTTAAATATAGCAATATTTCAATGAAACTCGGTACAAAGGAGTTTTGTATAAGTGTCAATCCTTGTGCCAAATTTCATCAAGATCGATCCATAATTGACCATAGCTCCCATATAAATCCTAACATCACTTTAACTTGCATAAATCCCATACGAATGATAGTATTAAGTTAATATTCAACACAAATAAGTTTTATATAAATAGAAACAACATTGCCAAAATCTATGAGAATTGGACCATATTTTATCATAGCTCCCATATAAGCCCACTTCCGGGAATCGCCCTAAAGGGCATAAAATCATATAGACGTTGTTATCAATGCACTGTTCTGTATTTGTATAATCTATTTTCCATTTAATAAAAGTCTTGTTCTACAAGCTCATACACAATAGTGTAGGATGGTCGGTCTTGACTGACTATAGTTTCTCTCTCGTTTTTCATTTGTTTCAGTTTTTTGTTTTTTTTTTTGTCTTTTTTGTAAAGATAACATCCAAATATCAACGTCTTATAGCAGAACAATTCATTTAAATCTTTCTACATATATTGGATCCTGTTTTATTATTTCTAAAGCAGAAGAAAAAGTACCTCACTAAAAGTTATTTTTATTTATTTTTACTGTTTTTTCAGTAAGATGTAGTTTACATAAATTTATCATAAAAATAAAAAAAATTCTAATTTATAACACAAGAAAACTACATTTCGGTTAACCGGTTATTCGACAGAAATTATTCGGTTTATTCGTTATTCGAAAATAGACAGTTTTAAATTATTCGGACAGTTAATCGATAAAAATTAACCGGATAACCGAATGACGGTTAATCGATTGGATACTCTAGTACATACTTATTTTCTATTATGATTAAACTTCCAAATGTTGTGAATTATTTTATTTGTCCTTTTGGAATTTATTTATTTTTTTTTGATTTGGGAGTTTGTAACTTTTGTTGCGACTAATTTCATTGGGAGTTATTTCAAGGTATCTAAAAATACTTTTAAATTGGTAAAATTACAATTATTACAAATTATTAATCCTATTATTCTGATAAAAATATATATATCCCAAAAAAAAAAAAAAAAAAAAATAAAATTTATGCTCTTAGTTTTACTTTGAACAGGTGAAAAAGTATTTTTTCTGAAAACAATTATACGTATTTTTGCTGATGATATAAAAATTGATTTTATTATTTTAAATATCTGTTTATGTAAAAGATTTTCATTTCATTGTCAGAGCACTTTTACTAACAATTTCAGGCTTACTACAGTGTTTTTGCTGATGCTGTTGTTGTTATTGCATTACATGTTAACTGACATCCTTCTTCTGTCTTTCCCTTCTTCATGTTTAATAATGTAAGCAAATTTTACTTTTTTTCCTCCTTTTTCCCCTTTCATAATGTGTTTTTTTTCTCCATATCTTATTGTTGTGGGTGAATGTGGATTAAACGTCGACAAGTGATAAACGACATTGTTTGGCCTTTTTGGCAGAATTTCTCTTATGCGTTTTTTTGCACTCAAACTCATTTTATTGTGGTTTTTTTTTTCGTATTTTTATTTTTTATGAAAAGTTGAACAAATGTGTTACCACTAAAACAGTTTAGAATAATAGAAATATGAGAATGTTTAAGACATGTCAGTAGATTTGTATGTGTAAGGGTAAAGGAAGGATTATGTGAGCCTGTTTGTGTGTAGTAAGCTTTCGTTACTAATGGTTACTTCGTTGCTGTTTTTCTGTTTATTCATTTTGATTTTTTGGCGCATAAAATTTTTTGTGTAACCCAAATTATATTTTTTTTTGTTAAAAGAAATATATATACTAAAATTGTTTTTTGTTTTGTTTATAAATTGCAATATGAAAGTATGAATACACGAAGTTACGTGAGTATACGTTGATGTGAAATACGTACATTATGTACATATGTATGTAAGGATATGCATATGTGTAATATAACAACTTTAAGATATTTTGTATTTTATATTTAACATGTTACTGACAAAGAGAAAAAGCAGAAATAAGGTTAAACTAAGAAAAAAGACATAACAGTAAACTTATATTAAGGTTAAGAGCCTAATAATCATACAAAGTATTTTATGTAAGTTTGTTTAAAATTTTATATTAATTAAAAACCTTCAAAGATTGAAATCTAAAATAAAAATCTCCATACTTATAATTACACAGGTTTAAAAAATTAAAAAATTCTGTCGCACGAGGTTTCTCAGTCAATTTGGATACTAGGTATTAAAAAGTCTCTAGACCACTTTTTTGAATTGACACCAGTTCTCGCAATTAATTGCGATTTGTAAAATTAGGAAAACTTTTTGTTACTTTTTTGTTCTTGTAATGGTACTATTTGAATTTTCTATAATTTTTAATCTAAAATTATGAAATTAAAAATATGTAGTACAAATGAATGAAAATCCAGTTAACAAAAAATATCAAACTATATTTTCTAAAACAAATGGTAAAATAAAAAAAATAAAAAATATTTGTAAATTCTGAGTACTGCTTTAGCTAATCTTTAGGAACAATATGCTTAAATACCGTTTGAATATTTCTTTTGTATATTTTGTTGCTAAAATGTATAACAAATTTAAATCAGAGCAGGGCAACCATTTGCAAAAGTGGTGGTATATTTTATAGAATATTTACAGCTCACAAAGTCAGAGGCAAAGTCAAATTTAGTTTGGAAATAAATCTGTAAGATTTAATCGGCTAGTTGGATTAAGATAATATTTCATACAGCCATAGCAGATGAAATTACAAAACAGTTTGGAACAGGGCTCCACATACCCCTCAATAGTGGAGCTATTGGGGCTCAAAATAGGGTACCTCTGTTGTAGTCAAATCTTAATGTTTCTTATCCGATTTTAAAAGTTTTTAATTTTCTTAGGCTCTCAGTAAAACCTCTATTAAAAGCCATTGACAAACTCTTTGGAATACAATTTCTGAAACTGCATTCTGTTTGTGGATTCATGCTTTGACATTTCATAACATGCAGTCTAAAGTCAAATGTTTTTGGATGGTCTGCACTTATCCGTGTTGTGAGTTTGAACTTGTTTTTTTTTTTTTTTTTTTTTTTTTTAATTCTAAAGTAATTTCCGTGAAGATTCCTTTGAAAATAGTAACATTTTGTTATATGTTTTTAAAAAAAATTTAGTTTTAGATAAAAACTAAAATAGAAATTTTTCCGGCAAAAAAAAATCATCAAAATTGTTATTTTTAAAATAGCCTATTTTTGGACTCGGAAGAGATATTGACTTTTTTTAATTGATAGATAATTTTGTTCTTTAAACAATTTGCTAAAAATTTTACAAAATTGGACAAATATATTATGGTATATATTGAAAAAAAAAAAAAAAAAAAAAAAACTGAACCGAGATTTTGCAAAATTAAAAACTATAAGTGATAAAAGCATATATTTCTTATTGAAGTATTTAGGATTTTAAGATAATGTAAAAAATATTTTAAATGAGATAAGTGACAAAAATTTTGCAAGCGGCTAAACATTTTCTAAGAATACTTATTTTCAAATTTGATTAAATGTTTTTTGCTTTTCATTAAATCACGTAGATTTAATGTTATATTCAGGACTATTTGGGAAAACACGCTTCACTTTTTAACAGAATGAATTATGAAATAAATCTTAAAATAAAGTCGTCACAAAAAAATTAACAGTTATTAACGGCTTAGTTTTTTGTTTATAATGGAAATTTAAAGTGAAATATATAACTTGAATGTATTTTATTTTGGTATTGCACACCCTAAAAAACGAGAGTTTGGTGAAAGTGAGAACAGGAATATCCCTGATTATTTTAATTCTGCTATATCCGTGCCATAGATTAGTTATTTCTGCTAAAAAATATTTTCATATGCTTGATTACACAAAAACTAAACCAATAAATTTTTGTTGGCGTTGTGTATGTATGTGGATGATTTATTTTCCCCAAAAAATAACTTTCTTAATATTTGTTTCTTCTTAAACTTCTAATTTAGTCAACCGTTCTCATATTTCTATACACATGAGTACAAAAGCAATTGATTTAGTGTCACCAATAAGTTTCTGTTAGCTAACTACAGTTAAAGTGTCATAAGAAGAAAAATTTTAATTTATGATGACATAAATTATGACTACTAAATGAGTATGAAAAACTTAAATGAAATCACAAGATAATTGAAAGTCAATAGAGCCTAAATGAACCACACACAAAAAGCTGTGGGAATTGATACAAACTTGAGGAAATTGTAACTAAATTAGTTTATTTTATTTACATAATATAAATAAACTTTATTATCATACACATATTTAATTAATCTATTTCTATTATTCAAGAACAAATTAATTTAAAAATAAACTTAAAATAACATCATCTACTTAAACTATTTAGTTAAATAAAAATCCTTAAGGAAATATTTATCTATATACTTTTTCTGATAAAACAATTTAACGAACTACTACGTATACACATATATATACGTATAAGTTCATATTTTGTGTGAAACATTCATTACATAAAATATTACTCATACGTCCAATTAACTTTATTTTTTGTATATTTTTTTTTGTTTTTAGTTTTTGTTGACACATTGTTTTTTATTTTTCGTTGATATTTACGTAGCTGCAGATATATTTTGTGGTTTTTCAATATGTTAATATTTTGCTGAAAATACGTGTTTATACGTACAGTTTTCGTTATATATATGTATATATTTTTTTGGTTTTTGCTCTCAATAACTCATAATCATTTATCTTCATTTTTAGCAATACTGTCAAAAAGTTTTTTTTTTTTCTTTTGTACTCATGTTCGAGTATAAGCGAATATATTTTACATATTTTTTGTTCTTTGTTTTATACATGTAATATTATACATACAATACACAAGTGAAATCCTTTGGCAGGCGGGTTGAAGTTTTGGGCAGTGCAACGAGGGTTATGTGAGTTATGTGATAGAAGGGTTTGGAGAAAGACAATTTTTTTTGTAGAAGAAAATAAAAAAAATTTACTGTTTTAATTATTTGAACATAGGTACTAACTTAAAATGTTTGCAAAATATTAGTCATAGGTAAATTTTTTTATAACCTACACCACCATAGGTGGTTGGGGTATTATGCGTTTGTGCTGATGTTTGTAACGCACAGAAATAATTATCGGATCCCCACCTTAAAGTATACCGTTCGACTCAGAATCACATTCTGAGTCGATTTAACAATGTCCGTAGTTTCGTCTGGCTGTCTGTCCATGTAAACCTTGTGAACAAAGTACAGTTCGCAATTTTATAGATACCTTGATAATATTTGGCACAAATAATTATTTTTATACAAGGACAAAGCTTATTGGAATTGGTTATGATCGGTTCATTATTTCACCTAGCCCCCATACAAATGTCCTGCCGGAATAGGGGTTTAACGATCATAAATGCTTTAAATATAGCAATATTTCAATAAAACTCGGTACAAAGGAGTATAAGTGTCAACCTTTGTGCCAAATTTCATCAAGAGCGGTCTATAGCTCCTATGTAAATATTCTCTTTCGAAAATCAATTTAACGTGCATAAATCCAATACAAAGTTTATTTATGTGTATCAAGTTAATATTCGACACACATAAGTTTTATATAAGTAAAAATAACATTTCCAAATTTTATTAGAATCGGTCCATAATTTACCATAGATCAAATATAAACCCACTTCCGAGAATTGCCCTAAAGGGCATAAAATCGTATAGATGTTAGTATCAATGCATTGTTTTGTATTTGTATAATTTATTTTGCATTTAGTAAAAGTGTTGATCTACAATTAGCCACAGGTTTAATTTTAAGTTCATACATAATGGTGTAGGGTATCATGTGGTCGGATACACGGTAATAAAAACCACTTTTTTGGAATTGACTCTAGGTATCGCGATAAATTGTGATTTGTAAAATTAGGATGTTGCACCATATATTGAAGCACATATCAAATAAATAAATTGTATTCAGTTTTCTATTACCAGTGATGGATTTCTCAGTGTATAATTATTATTATAATTTTTTTTTTTTTTAATTCAATGGAATATAACTAAAAAAATTACCTGAAGATAATAATAACCTGAAAGATAATATATAATTTAATAAAATCAGCAATAACTAACAACTTTGCAATAAAACTTCAAATATCTGCAATAAAAAATTTCAAAAGGTGCCACTGTGCGTTATTAAGTACACCTCGCGAAACTTTTTAAATAATTAATTAAAAAATCGATAAAAAAAGAGTTTTTATGATAAGTTAATTATTTAGTTAGTAACTTAGTTATAAAGATTATCAGCTTTCCAAGTAAGCTTATCTTGTAAATGTTCTATCAAATGAAAGATATTGACAGAAAAGGTAGAATATATATATTTTCTCGCATTTGACATGTGCCAAGTTATATACAAAATTTTCAATTATTTATAACTCTATTAAGGAGTGAGATCGAAAATATGTTAACATATATAAAATTCAATAATTTAGAAACTGTTGATCTTAGAGTTACAGAAAATAGAAATATATAACTTTTCTAACCACTACTTATGAACTCATGGACTTATTTTGGTAACCCTTGCATTGGAGATTTGATAGTTGTTTCAGTAACTTTTTTGGTTTGTCTTTCTCATTTAAAATCTTCGATATTTTGGGACACTTTTTTGTGCTCTTCAATTCTCTTTTCACAAGAGCCCAATAACTCTCCACTGGTTTCAGCTTCGGACAATTTGGAGGATTGACCTTTCTTGGTACTCCAGAGGTTTCTTACCGTAGTGACATGATGCCAAATCGGGTCAAAAATATGTGGACATATTGTGCTCTCTTATGAAAGGAAGAATCCTTTTTTGTAAACATTCTTTGATGTATATTTCGGTATTTATATTTTCGGCTTGCCATACCAGGAATTTTTTAGGAAATTTTGTCTGGTTTTGGGTCCTAAACTTATCTTCAACTTATCTTCAGCATTAGTAAAATAAAAATTTTGATCCGGAAATATCTGCCAGTAAATAAGTTTCATCGTCCATTATACAACATAAGTATTTTTATATGACATGATGACAAATCGGGTCAAAAATATGTGGACATATTGTGCTCTCTTATGAAAGGAAGAATCCTTTTTTGTAAACATTCTTTGATGTATATTTCGGTATTTATATTTTCGGCTTGCCATACCAGGAATTTTTTAGGAAATTTTGTCTGGTTTTGGGTCCTAAACTTATCTTCAACTTATCTTCAGCATTAGTAAAATAAAAATTTTGATCCGGAAATATCTGCCAGTAAATAAGTTTCATCGTCCATTATACAACATAAGTATTTTTATATGACATGATGACAAATCGGGTCAAAAATATGTGGACATATTGTGCTCTCTTATGAAAGGAAGAATCCTTTTTTGTAAACATTCTTTGATGTATATTTCGGTATTTATATTTTCGGCTTGCCATACCAGGAATTTTTTAGGAAATTTTGTCTGGTTTTGGGTCCTAAACTTATCTTCAGCATTAGTAAAATAAAAGTTTTGATCCGAAAATATCTGCCAGTAAATAAGTTTCGTCGTCCATTATACAACATAAGTATTTTTATATGAAATTGGATTTCAATTTCCGTTCCCTATTCTTGGCTTCTAAATTTTTTGCAGCATTTCTGTCTGGAACTTTTTGTATTTTGAATGGTTTCAAGCCTGCATTGGCTTTTACTTTTCACACTAAATAGTCAGAGCTTTGAGCATAGAGTAACACATAGAGACGAAATTCCCGATTGACAATTAAATAAAATTGTTGTTTTGTAAAAAAAATGTGTTTTTATTTTCTTTTCGTAACAACAAAATGTATTTGATTACATGTATTTTGTTGTTGCATGAGTTAGGTTTTTGACAACCGACTTAGGTTTTTGACAATTTGTTTCGTCTCTTGTTACTCTTTGGCTTTTCTACCAGTTGTGTTTGGAGCTCTTTTCAATGTGCTTTCAATTTCTTTGGTCTTCACAATATCATGTGGACCTTTTTTTCTTCCCGAATCATGTTTCCTTTTAATGGTCAAATTATTCTGATACTATTTAATAACATTGGAATCAGTTTGACGGCAGACCTCTAATTTTTTTGGCCAATTTTTTATAGGACCAATTTGGACTTTTTTGAAAATTTTTAATAATTTTAGCACGTATTTCTTTTTTGTCACTCAATTTGGTTAAATCAACATGGTTGTCATTAAAAATAATAACTGACATATTTTTCAAAGATAACTAAAAAAAAAAAAAATAATTATATATTGCTTCCGAAAAAAATTAAGAGGCAAAACGTGTGTTTTAAGATTTTTTCGACATCACACCTCATATAATTTACTAGCCTTTCACGGTGCGCTTCGCAACCCCGTATGTTGCTATAATTAATATGTTCATTATATGAGGGCTACTAGTCCTCCTGGTCCTATCCGCCCTATTAGAAACTTGATATGGAAATTATGTCTACAACTTTTTAAGACATTTAATTTATTTTACTTTATTTACAGTTTAATGTAAATGGAATTTAAAATAAAATGTGGTATCAGTAGAAAGAAAACGATTTCTAGTTTAACATAGAACCATTATTTATTGTTAAAGTTTACATTTAAGTAACGTAAAGATATGAAACAAAAAAATTAGGATCTAAAGGTATTACTACTGTCCATTGCTGATCTAATTAGTTCCAATTTCCCACCACTATTAACCGACATAAAATATATCGCAGTCGAGATATATTTTATTGGGCCGACATACAGGCCCAAACCATGAAACTGCCACCAACATGCTTCACTGTTACTTTTACGTCTTTGTGGTACAGCTTGGTATTCGGTTTTCGCTCCAAAAAGGACATAGTATCTGAGCCTAATATATAGAATTATAACTAATAATCAAAAAATAATCGAGTTCCAAAACGTTGGATCCTTTGAAACAAATTCCTTGGCAAAGTTGATTATGTAGCTCTTTTGTTTAAACAATTAAAAGTCTTCTTGAGTGAAACTCGACCTTCAAAATAGTGGTGATGCAATGCATGGCAAAAAGTTTTTACGCGACATTGTTTTCCCAAGTCAACTTGAACTCCGGATGTCGGTTTTGGTGCTGAGATCAGTAGGTTGGCCTTTGTCTTCCTTAAAATATATCGCAGTCGCGATTGTAAAAATGTTTATTCAGTACTTCACTGTCTTTTATTGTCCAACCGATTTTCATGAAAAAAAAATATCATAACTATTTATTGTACTATAGAAGCATATATTTTAACCATTTGAGTTATTTTTCGCTGCGAGTGACCGTTTTAAAATGGTTTATAACACTGTGCGTGGACCAATTTCATATTAACATTGTAATTGATGCATTAACTAACAAAATCAATTCAAAAATAGTACGCAGGGCTTTTTTAGAAGTAGATTCAAAAAATAAAGTCCACTGGACAACGCTGCATGGAAGTACTTTTCCAAAAAGAAGTGGCTGAATAAAATAAGCTGTGAGCAAAAAAATTGAGTATATGAATTTTTATTTTATACTTTTAAGTTATTTAAGTGCAAATTTTTGCATTAAATGAAATAGTTTTGTAAAACTAGAGTTTTTTCTCTTTCAAATGATACTATATTTTTTTTAGTTTCTATCTGCTGCATACACAGAGAAAACAGTTTCGTTATTGCAACCGAATTTTTTGCCAATCGAATTTGGTCGGTTGTGTGTACTATTTCGTAATTCGGTTCGGATAACTGTATATTTCGGCTATCGCAACTGCATAGAAAAAAGTAATTCGGTTACCATAACTTAATAATATACATCTGTACATTAGACTATTTAAATAAAAAAAAGATAAAATTATGGTTTTATTATTCTTTTATTTATAAACATCTTCGTAGATATTATTATAAATCAAACATTACTTTTATTGAATCACCTGCAGCATTAACCTAATAATTTGTTAATTCTGTAACGACTTCTAGATTCTTATCCTTAGATTTATTGAAGGGAAATTATAATCAAACCTGTTAAAAGTAAATACAATTATGAAATAGTGCATAGAATTTAAATGTATCACAAAAGAAGTGGGCAATTTCTTTAGGGGATGCACAAGAGAAATAATTAATTATAAAATTCCAAAGCAAAACTTGGAATTTAAACTTACCATTGTAATATGATTCATTAATTGTTCATGGGTTGCGATGTTTTTGGTACAAATCTTACAAATAATCTTTTTGACTGTTCAACAATAAACGCACGTATTATTTTCTCATCAAAAGTGGAAGAAATAGGCTCTCAAACCAAAAAATAAACAGGACAAATTAAGATAAATATTTTATTTTGTGTTTTTCCGATTGCATTTCCCGGATACGACACTGATCGATACTATTTTGTTATAGTTCCAGCATTAGATTATTATTGATCATATTGTTTAAAACAATGCCATTTTTCTAACATAAAATGTTACTCTTGTTGGGGATATTTATATGTTCAATAACAACACCTGGGTTGACTATTGACGTACATTATGTATTCGTTGTTGTGATACCCGTTGCAAACATTTTGTAAGCCGTGTGTTGTAGTTATGGTGACTGTGTTGTATCCTCTTTTTTTAACCAAGCATCTAATAAAGAAGCAATTTTAAAGTGACATGAAAATAAATGAATTACCCTATTAGTATAAATGCTTACCTAAATATAATTTAACATGATTTTCGAGATTTCTCTTTGTTTTCGATTTTACTCCGCAAATTTAAAAAGATACCTTTAAGCCTTTTTAGGATTAATCTACCACTATCGAATAGGAAACAAATGAACATTTCTTGAAAATATACATAAATGTTTGCCATATACTAACCAGTAGCTTGGTTGGACGTAAAATTCGTTAATAATGTTCCAAGGATTATTATTTCCAGTGCAATTCCGTCCAGTTTAAAGATAAATATCTAAGGATATGAATATATTAATTTAAGTTTCTCACATAATGAAACTCTTACCTATATCAAAGATTTTCCGTTTGTGTATTTATTATTTCTTGTGTTTTATTTTTATTTTTTATTTTCATTTAGTTTTTCATTTATATCAAATAAATATAATTTACAAACCATGATACAATTATAGAAGGTAGAATCATTAGAAAGAGTGCTCTCAATTTATTTTACCCTGAATTGTCAAACAATAAAAAATTAAAACAAAATGTAAAAAAATTAAAATAAAATATCAAAAAACTGAAAAATAAAATAAAACAAAAAAATAAATAAATTCTTTTTAAATATATTTTTTTTTTTAATGGACCGATTCTACGTTAACTACCAACATCTCTGAAGCCAAGTATATTCCTTGTCATTGGTAACTACTGGACCAGCCGGAACATCTATTTGCAACTCCAGTAAACGTTCTTTTGAGACAACTCCATGGCAGGATATAAATGGCATTATGTTTTATATGCATATTGTAATCTACGCAACTTTTTTCCCAGATTAATTGCACAAAAAAGTTTCAATAAAAAAACGAAATTGAAATGAAACAAAATCGTTTTTATATTTTTATTTTTTTATTCTTATTTTTTGTTTTTTATTTTTCTGTTATTTGACATAACAAGAATTAAAATTGAAAACTCTCTCTAATGATTCTACCTTCTGTTATTATATTATGTTACAAACTATTTGATCAATATAAATTTTTTTCGTTTGTAAATAAAGAGTTGATTTTCTTTTTATTATTGGAATCGAATTTTATTGATTACTGTAACTAAAAATATATTTATTTTTCAAATTTGAAAAATACAAATAATTTTTTATCACAAATATCAATACTTCGTTTTTGTATATAAATTAAGTTCGATTACTTCTGTGTGCTTATTTTATGTAAAAAAGCTGTGAGCTTATTTTATGTAAAAAATCCTCGATTTGTAATGGCTTGAAGGACATTTAGAAAAATTTCAGACATTATTTCACGAAACTTTATAATAGCCCTCGCTTACATAAATTTTTTAAATTTTATATGCATGTCAAAATATAAATATTTCATCATAGTTGCATATATTTATATGCAACATATGTAAATGTATATCTTTTGAAATGAACACCTCTACAGTGAGTTACAAAATAAGGAAAATAAAAGTCTGTTATAAATCAATATATTTTGGTTTTTAACATTCATCGAATTTATTTAAATGATACATTAGAAATGTGTTTTAGACTAATTGATAGACAGATTATATGCCTGAGAGCTTAAACAGTGATGTTGGTGTTTTAATACTTTAGAAAATTATTTTATTTATTTATAATTTGTAGATTATTTTCCTATAGTTTATAGATTAAAAAAATAATTAACTTAATTTGATTTTTTTTTGGTATCAAACACAATACGATTTGCTCACACAGATTTTTCCATTATTGTAAATTTTAGTTTTTCATGTGAGAAATTTCTAGTTTTATTTTTTATTTTTTTACATATTTTAACAATTTTATATTTTATGATTTCATACATAGTTGTTGTAAATGGTTGAATTTTGTTTTTTGAAATATTTATCTTAGTTCTTCTTTTTCTCCTATTTTTTAAATTTTTTTTGCAGTATGGAACGTGATCTGATGACACGCACTGACAGATTCGGTGTTGAAGTACGTGAACGTACCATGTGGGATATACGTGATGGTGTGGTTGGTGCTGAAACTTTTGTACCCAAACATGTTGTTATCACAACATGGAAAAATGTATCATTTGCTGGTGGTATTGATAATTCTTTATTTACGGTAAGTGGCATAAAATGAATGAAGGACTAAAGATACAAACATGTATGCATACATATGTACATATAACCAAAATGAAATAGTTTTTGGTAGAAAATAAAAAAATAACGACTATTTACTAACACATTGTTTGGGCAGTTATGTTTGCATATTATTCTTTTTATTTATTTTTTTCTTTTTTAATACTTTTGCAAACTAAATGATTTATGATTATAATATGTAAGAATTATATGAATTTTAAATTTCAATTTGAAAATTTATTAAATTTTTTCTCTTTTACCCAAATTTGGTGCAAACAGATATTTTAATATATTTATTTTGTTTTTATTATGTAATTAAAATTGACGACTGCTACTTGTTAAATAATTATCATTGATCGGGTATTAGTATTTGCAATTATTTTTTCATATTTTTAATTTATTCAATATTGTCACTTTTCAAAAAAAGCTTATAAATAAATTAACAGCCCTACATTAAACGTTTTACTGAAAACGTGTTTATTAATATAATACGTATGTATGTACTACGTATTGAAAATAAGCCACATGAATGAATTTATTTAATTACAGCAATAATGAATATGTACATTGTACATACATATACATATTCCGTCATTTGTATTGGTAAAATATCTGATATTTAAAATAATTAAAATGTAAAATAAATGTCAATGAGGCCCTTAAGTGATTAAAAGAATAATATATTTTTTTATTATTACGAGTAGGTATGTATTAAATACTTTAATACATAGTTTTGAAAATATTTTATTACATATACATATGTATATTTATTAGGGTGGTCGAAAATCCCTTTTTGCGAGATACATTTAATCCTAGGATTACTATCTTGGTCTGGCCAGACCAAATTTGACTTTGGAGTTCAATATCTTTTATTTTAAGTAGAAAATCAAAAAAGGATGAACATGATATCTATAACTGATATCTACTGAATCGAATGAAATCAATTTTGAGTCGATTGGAGTACCATAACTAGGAAAATTTTGGGTTTAAAGAAAAAGTACGCTAAGTTGACCCTCTTGGTCTGGATAGACCACAATGTGTTTTCTCTTTGTAAACGTATTTCCTTTTATTCATCTACGTACAATCATTGTGAGTAAATGTTCGTCATTCATGAACGAAAATTTAATTACAGAAAAATTGGCAATTCCTTCAAAAAATTAATTCTTGATGCAAAAAAATGTGGTTTGGGCGTTATTAAATGTCATAAAAAGGACTTTCCAGATTTTAACGCCTTATAGTAACTAAAAAGGAAGAGGATGAAGAGCGAATGATGTCTAGTCTTTGAAATCGAGATAATGTGCAACTGCCATTTCCATACAGTGAAGATGAGGGTGACGAAACGTTAGTCTCGGGAAATTCTGGATATTCAGCAATAAAGTAAATCTGATATCCAAATGTACTTAATTGGAACCACTTAAAACCCTCATATTACTATAACAAAAAGTTACCAACCAGACAATTTCCATCGAGTACTATAAACATTTTTAAAAGAATATTTACTAAAGAAGTGCTTAATATTATTGTTAAAGATATTAGAAATAAATTGCAATAGGTACCTTGAATAATAACCAATGAGATAGATTTAGTCAATTAAAGTTTATATAAATTCGATATTGATAAGGCGAAAACGTCAATACGATGCTGCACTACATTGTTATTTTTTCCGATCTGACAATTCAAACACTTACCCAAAGCATCAATAATTTAGAAAATTAGCTACCCTAGAGGATCTTTAAGTAATTCTCATTAAAAACTTGGAGTCATCATATACCCCTGTCGTAAATTTGTACGTGAATAAATAGCTTTATTCTTATATTGTACGTACATGTTTCAAAATATACATTCCCCCAGAATTAGCTAAATATGACACAAAAATACTAGACAAAGACAAATTATCTCCTTAGATGACGAAATAATGAAAATTAAGTGTAATTGAATACTGAAAATTAAGCACAAAATAATTCTTCGATGTAAAAAATGTAACATTACTATGACATTATAAATAAGCAAATTCATGTTTTTTATGATTGCCAAGCAGAGTAATATTAGATAAACATTATTCTTAATAAAAATTACAATATTTATCCACTTTTCATGCATATAATTTATAAATGAACCTTAAATTGCGTTTTATTTAAAAAAGTGAAAATGTATGAGATTTTTCATCTATTTTTGTTTTCATCGCAATAGCTGTTATTATAAGTCTAGCAAAACATTTCCACTTTATATTAACATATATAACTTATATTAACTACTATTCACAAAATCAAGACAAAAGTGCTACTATAAATTGTTCCTAGGGCCAACATTTTACCTATAACCGTTCTGTGGTCTGGCCAGACCAAGAGGATAACTTAACGCTCATAACGTTACCAGTCATCCTAGGGTTAAACGTACCTAAAATTATGAAAAGGGGATGACCCTAGAACAAATCTTAAAATTTTATTTTCACTAATATTAATGACTTATACATCAAACGATAGCTAAAGAAAAATAAATATTCGTATATTTTTTAATTTTCCCAAAATAGCTAAGGAAGGATAAAATCGACATTTTAATAAAAATAACTTATATTCAAAAATTACGTAGAATAAAAAGTAAAACTTATCTAACCAATTTTATAAAAAAAATCCCTTTTTTCGTTCATATTTACTTTTTTTTTCCAAAAATTACAAAAGATGGGTGTAATAATTTTTTATTAGCTATCGTTTGATGTATAAATCATTAATTTTAGTGAGAAAATTTTTGTATGATTCGTTCCGGAAGCATCCTTTTCCAACCATAAATATAAAGTTGGAATTTGGTAAATATGTTCAAAATAATGTCCTCTTTCATAATCTGAGGTACGTTTAAAGGTGCTATACACTTTGATTTTCTTCATGCAATGTTGATCCACCATAATGTTTATTTTTGTATTAAACTCCTTTGAAAAATGATAACATTGGAATATATTTGTATTTTTCACATACAAATATTTGAAAAAAAAAAACAAAAAAAATTATTTATGACGAAATAACATTTTACTTATTCTTCAAAAATTCGAAATAAGACGAATTTTCAAAGAATAAAAAAATGGTTTTGGTAAATTTGTGTGAAGTGTACAATAATATTTTATGTATATTTGGTAAAATAAAAATAATCGGGACAACGAAAAAAAAAAAAAAAAAAAATGCAAAATCATATTTTTCCTGGACTTCATGTAAACTGTTATAGAATTTTAAAAACTTTGCCAACAATTATAACATATACAGTAGCGAGCATAAAAAATGCAACGCTAGGCTATATGATTTTTGATCGTATTGATTAGGGGTAGAACGTCATTAAATTAGCCAATTCTATTGTGATTTTATTCTTTGCGTCCTTAGCCAACTACTGTATGTCATTTTGTTCCAAATTGTTACGCATACGAACAGTTAATATTTTTAAAAAAAAAAAGTTGTAAATTTAAGGGAGCAAAGAAAATGCAACTCCTAAAAAATCATCGGATTTTTTTTTAAATTTTGATAAAAATAATTATTGAAAAATTATAAAAACTATAATTTGGTAGTATTACCACTAATTACTACCAATACATATAAATTTAAGGTAATTTTAACTACAAAGGTAATTAACAATATTAAGAAAACACTCTTTTCTCCATACTTTTTAAGAATATTCGAATATTTTTGAATAACATTCTGATAATTGCAGTGAAATAATATTAATATGTAGTTCTAATATGAAGATTCTTAAAAATTATCTTAAAGAAATAATATTGAAACGATCATGCCTGTAACAATTGATACAAGTCATTTAATAGTAGATATTTTATATTATCTGAATGACCACATTTGGCCATTCAAGCTACTATTGCCAGCAATCGTTGATTTAATAATGTAAATATGGTAACTGGATATCCTTCTAAAAAAACACATATTATTTACTTAAACTACCACCTTTACTTTATAGGCAGGTCCTTTATTATTTTTACGAGTACTGTATAATGGAAATAAGAGCCTATTACGATAACTTGAATTAATTTGACTCTAAACCGATATATTTAAATTTTAGACGGTCTAGGTAGACATACCTACTTAAATATTAATTTCCAATAGTAAACAAGTCCAATAGTCCAATCATCACGAAGGATGCACTTTCAATTTTTCAACATATGAAGAGTTCAAAATAGGTATATTTCTTAACTGTTTTTCCTTGTGTTAGAATTTGTTCCAGGACCAAAATCAAGGGATATTTGAACATTATTGCGATACCGTGCATTCGATAATGTCATATCATTGAGAAAAAAATATTTTAAGCTGTTGATTCCATCTCAATAACGATCGAAAGTGGTTGCGTTATTTCGGTCGAAAGGTCATACTCAATTATAAATTATGAAGTTAAGCTAAACTATCATAAATATTTCATCGCTTATTTATAGAAAATGTTTGTTGGTTTTAAAACAACTAACAAAATAAATTAATAATAAATAAAATAATAATAATAATAATAATAATAATAATAATAATAATAATAATAATAATAAAAAAAAATTATTCCAAAAATATCAATCTCTATTAAAAAATTTCCAAAATAGTTCAGAAAAATATCAAAATTTAATAAAATTTAAATTTACTCAAATATTTATATTATATGTAGATTTCATGTATCTTAGACAATATGCAACGATAAAAAATCATGTTTTTTAACAACACTATAGTTTCTAACTATTTCCAATCAAAATTTTAAAAATCATGTTTATTTGTTTGGAGTTGCATTTTTTTGCTCGCTCACATTTTCAACTGCTTTTACTAAACGTTCAATAATTTCCGTTACGCACAAAAATATTCAACAAAATTATATGCAACAGGTATCTATTACCGCAAATAATAAAATCGCATTAGTACTGTTACATTAGCAAAATATACGCGAACAAAGATCATATCACATAGCGTTGCATTTTTAATGCTCGCTACTGTATGTTATAACCAGGGAAACCACAATATGCAATTGCATGTTTTTTCCTGGACGTTGAATGAAGCCATCGATTAAATATTTATGCGTTTCAGAACAAATGAATCATTTTGGCATCGATTTGTTAATGCATATTTTACTCTTAACGGCATATTATTGCATTTGGCGATTTTTAGAGCATATTTATAGCATATCTTGTTATTTTTAGGCCATATTTAATCCTTTTAGAGCATATTTTGATATTTTAAGGATAATTTTAAACTTTAATGGATACCATTTTATCGTTGAGTAGCTTGTCTTGTAGAAACAAGATTGAACATTATGATTGAAGTTTATGTTGTAAAAACAATATTTTTTTTTTTTTTTTTTTTATGAAAGCATATTGAGCCCTAATCGCGAAAATGTCGTAAGTGCAGAAAACAAAACTTTACACATTACTGTTTACACCTTGTTATATATATGAAAAATGTCACGATAAAATTACTTTCGCTATAAATCTGAAATTACACTTGATACGTCGATGAAATTTTGACAAATGATCTAATGATTCTAAATTATAGATTTTCATCAAAACACGAGTTTCGAATATGTTCGAATATGTATGATAATTTTGATAATTTCTGAACTAATAATAGTATCTAGAATTAGATGGGTAAGAAAATAGAAGATCAATAACGTTTTTATGAGATACAGTAAAAAATGGGGAATCAAATTACGACGCGGTTGATAAATTTCAGTTTTGCCTTATTTTATAATGAAATATTAAAAAAAAAATATTTAAAAAACCCTTTGTTTTAATGAAAAACATAATTTTGTTAAAAATATATACAAAATATTTGTTTTTAAGTGCATATTTTCGCGTTTTTTGGAGCATATTTTTCGTTTTTTACTTCTTTTTTAATGCGCATAAAACCCATTTTTTTAGAGCATATTGTAGTTTCTCTGGTTATAACATACATTAACAGTACATTTTGCCGAATATTTTTTCATATTTTCATCTTTATTTTAGAGCATAATTTCGTAATTTAAATGGCAAATTTTTGTATATTTTATACTAAAGATCATAATTTTGCATATTTAATACTTAAGAAAAAATTTTAGTTTATTTTGCATTTAATAGAGTTTTGACATAATTTAAAATTTGTGAAAATTTTAAACAAAAGTAAACTTTTCGAAACCAATTCCCCAATAATTTCCATCTTATATATTGTTAGAAATTTTGTAATTTCTTGATACAAAATATATTTTAGTTTTGCATATTTTTAAGTACGAAAATTTCATAATTGATAGCAATTGCTAATAAAAATCGAATTATTTTTTAAAAAGAATAGTATTTGTTTTTGTTTTTTAAAAATTTGTATATAAAGTTCTTCAAAGTGCTTCACTACACTTTGAAAAACTTAACATATAAAATTTACAAAATAAGGGGGATAATTTAAAAGATTATTTTTTAATTTGAAGGTCATATTTCCGATTTTAAGAGCATTTTTATTACACAAAAAATGTCTTTGTTGCAAGTTAATTACACAGTTACAAATTGTAATAAGAAACTTTGATTTGCTATACTCGTTGTCAAAATGTCAGTTGTTACGATTTTTTTTCCTTTTTGTTTAAATAAAATTGTATTTATTTGTTGACAGTGTTTACATTTTTTAATTGGTGTTTGGGATTCCTTCTCCCAAATTCTTTAATTTCAAGTTCAAGGTTAAACCTTTAAACTCATCTCATATACACATACACACCAATACTTTTACTATGTATAAAAAAAAAAAAAAAAAAAAAAAAAAAAAAAATAATTTCAAGTTCAAGGTTAAACCTTGAAACTCATTTCATATACTGCATGTATAAACATTATTACTCTCTTATTTTCTCTGATCATGTTGAAGAGCGACACACTTTATACACAAACTCTCTTTACTTTATATTCGCTTTTTTGTCACTTCATTTATTTATTTTATATAGACACACAGAGAATTTATGCCGTTTGCTGTTTTTTTTTTATTTTTTATTTTTTTAAGAGAGTATACTTAAGTGTTTGTAGTTTTTCTTGTCTCTTTTTTTTAATTTTTTTTTCCAGAGATGGTGAAATGAAATTTGGAAACATAAAATTGCTTAAATTAAATGAAAATTAACATATTGCAAAATAATAATAATAATAGGTTACAGATCTTCTTGATCACATAAAATTTATATCGTTCACTTTTCTAATAGAAATTGTTTTAGAAACATACTTAATATTAACTGCAAGTACTGTGGTATTTAGTTGTTTTCATTTAAAATACATTGAGAAAAATTAATTGACTAGTAAATTTTCCATCCTTGATATGCTTATTTGGATTTTTAAATCAAGTAATGTTTCAATTCCTGGTTGTTCCTATCCAAGTAATGGAATTTTTTTTTTTAGATTGTAACGGGACATTATATTTGAACAACAAGGAATGTTATTAGCTTCTAGTTTTTGCAAAACAAAATCATTAAGAAAGTAAAGTTCGAAGAGACAACTAATACAGTGTGAATAATAAAGTGAATATATTTCTTTTTATAAAATTAAATTTTATAAACCTTATTTAAAATTTGAAGAAATGGTGGAATCGTATAGTTTTGTCAAGTACTTGCCATTATTTTTTTTATTTGCTGGATAGCAAAGGTAAACTATATAAAGACTTAAGAATAATTTATTTTACAATAACGTTGATAAATTTTCCTTGCAAGGTAAATTTTTCTAGTTGGATTTTTATAAAGTGGGAGCCCCAATTCACTTTTGGAAAGGCGAGAATTGCGAGCCTTAATTTTTTTTAATAAAAAAACCGTTAATAATTATATTGAGCTGTAACCACGTGCCCCAACTCGTATAAAAAGAATTATAATACGTCGATACGACGTCATCCACGTGTTCCAAACATTAATAAGGAACCCACGTGTATCTACCCGGAATAAAAATTGCGGAATAGGAAGTACAGGTATTGTTAAACATCACAACTTATTTCATATTAATAAGTCCACGTGGTTCCTAACGGGAAATTTTTAGGCAAGAAAATGTCCGTAAATATAAAGCTATAAAGGTGAACCACGCGGTTTTCTACAAAAGATCTGAATATTTATGTCAGACAATAAGCTTCAAATATTTAAAGATTGTATAACTAGTTTATTATGCATAATTCAGTTTCGAAATTAAAAATACCAGTCAATAGACTTAATAAAATTAGGATTGATTAATAAAAATAATTAAACTTTTCCGAAATAATCAAACTTTCCGAAAATTTAAAAATAGAAAATTAATAAATAAAAAATTCTTAATTACGATTTATTGTTGCGAAAATTTTATGTAAAAAAAAGTAATTTTGAAATTTTTAAATCATACCTAAAAGTAGTAGTAAAACAAAAAAAAAATACAAGGAATAAAAATAATTGCAAGTATGTACAATTATTTCGAATTGCAAAATTATAATTAAAATTAGCTCAAAAAATTATATGAAATTTGAAAATCGAAATGATAAATGAAATAAATTTGAAAATTAATTACAATTAAAAATTATTTTGAAATTTCAAAATTAAAATTATTATTAAGGAAAAAAGATGAAATAAATTTGAAAATTATTTTGAAATTTCAAAATTAAATTAATAGTTAAGGAATAATGAAATGAAATAATTATAAATTAAAATTTGTTTATAAAATAAGAAAAAAAAACTTAATACAATTAAAAAAAAAAAATAATCTTTACAATTTAAAATAATGATGAATCGAATTTAAAAATAAAAAAAAAAAAAAAGGTAAAGAATTTAATTCATATAGTTTAAAACATAAAATTATTTTTTTTCCAAGAAGAAAATTAACAAAATGAATTGAAATTGTATTCTAAATCATAAAATTGAAAAGTATAATTTCTAAATAATCCATAATAAAAATAAATTAATAGAACTTTATAAATTGAATAATGAAGAAATGAATTACGATAAAAGGTGATTGAAATCTAAATTAAATATGTATCTTCAAAAGAAAATTAATTGGAAACAAATCTAAACAAAAAAAAAATTAGACGTATAATATAAATTAACTACAAAGAAAAAAATAAGAAACATAAAAAAAATTACATGAATTTGAAGAGATGTAAATTTGAAAAAAAAAAAAACAAAACATTTGTTAAACTTTAACTTAACACTATTTAAATTAAAAATTTTCTGAAAAGTCAACACTAAACATCCAAAACATTATCGACATGCAGATTGCTGGGCCCATCATCTGATATTACACATAACATAATAAGAGAACACAACACTATACAACACAAGTAAATATTTGCAGTTGTTATGTAAGTAAAACTTCACTTTTCTTTCATATATTTCTTTGTATAATTTTTTTTTATTATATATAAATTTGTTTATTATATATAATTTATACATTATTGTGTATATATATTTTTTTTTTCAATTATCATTATAATTATTGTAGAATTATTAATTATTTATCTTTTCAAATGCACCAAATAAATTATATTAATTTTAATGTATATTAAAACTTAAAAATGCGCTTTTAAATAACTTAAAAAGGGGAATGATAACCATTATAAAATATGAAAAGTAATATATATTAGATTGTGTCTATAAAAGGGACAGGTATAAACATCATGGGTATTTTCCTGTCATGGCGTCTGACTTCAAGTCAGTGGGAGGGAAGTATTATACCCCTACGTGGCACACCAACTTGCCATCGTTTGTTTTTATTTTTTTTTAGTAATTGACAACGTGAAAGTTTATTTTTTTTTGCATACTATAGGTAGTTTTAGGCATGGATAGTATGCTATATGATTACGTGCAGTAATATGAGTTAAGAATCATCATTGCCTCAATTTATAGCTAGCTGGGAAACCTTTCAACATGTCTCTTAACATCATTTTATTGATTTTGGTTTTTTTTTTATTTGAATTTGAGATCGTACAACAATGTTTATCATTCATAAGAGCCTGACACGTAACATATATGGCGCCCAACGAGAAAGGCCAAAACAAGGCCAATGTAAAACTTAGATAGGAAGTTTTATTTTTTGTTCAATTACTAAAAAAATGTCGATTTAATTATTATTAGTTAAATTAGCTATGGCGAGTTAAATTTGTCAGGTATTTAGTTTTTTTAATTAAGTCTTAGATTTCTGTCGGATTTATGCTCTTGGAAACTAATTGCGAATTAGAAAAACTATTTAATATATACAAGTTTAACTCTATAAAATCTTTGTTTTTTTTATGAGTCCTATTACTGTCAGTTGATATCGGTTTTAGTTGCACTGAAAAGTAAATAAAGATTTATGTCAATAATATTATTCGTGTCCGTATCGATCAAATAATTTTTCCAAAGATTCTTACGTTGCAGTTTATGATTAGTAGACAAACATTAGCTAGTTTGGTTTTTTTTTTTTTTTTTTTTTTTTGTAAAAATAAAATTTTTATTTGAGAATTTATTTACTTCTAAAGACACAATTTAAAATATTTACTTTAATACTTTTGTGGTTATCATTCCTCAAATTTTCATGATATTTCTTTTTCTGAACATTTTAATACAAATATATATATTTACATATTCTGAATTTTAATATTGATCTAAAATTCGTTTAGTGAATATTATTATTTTCTAATTCTTTTTATAAAAGAATATAATTTTTGAAACAAACGTGTTTTTTGACTATAAAAATTTGCTGTATAGCTAAAATTTCAATTTTGTTTCGTAATGAACACTAGGAACTCTTCAAGAGGTTCTAAGAACAATTCATTCACTAGGGCACGAGGCTCATCAGCTTCGCGAAATAATATATCAATTGAACTTCAGGACAGTACTGGTGCAAAACCTAAGGTAGTTCATTCGCCTGCTAGTAGGACGCACGTTAATAAGGCTCAAAGTTCAAGCAATTTATCGTCAGCTAGTCTTTTCCAGGATATAGTTGTAATGGATAACCAAAGTTCTACTTCGCAACCTCAATTAGTTACAGATTCTGAGGAAATTCCACCCAGATCATCTCTTAACCCAAACGTAGACCCATTTATTCGTACTTTTGCTCCAAGTAGCAATGCTCCTTTAGTTCCAAATACAAACAATGTAAACCCTAATACCACAAATTCATTTGACTCCTTGTTAGCACTAATGCAACAAACCATGAGGACAACACAGGAAGAATTTCGAAGAGAGTTGACATCGATTAGGGAGAGTATTTCGCAAATTGGTAGTGCTCCATCTGTTGCTTTTAATAGACCTCATGAAACGTTTAATAATTTTACCACTTCACAAACCCCTAATTCTAATCGTTTGTCTGATCAAAGTAGAATAGGTGAAAATGCCAATGTAAAAATAGAAAAGTGGAAGATATCGTACGACGGAACAGGATCTGTTTCAGATTTTTTGTTTAAGGTCGAAACCCTCAGTACCCGAACTAAATGTTCTGATGAACATTTGTTATCAAATTTTCACATCCTTCTAGATGGTCGTGCTGAAAGTTGGTATTGGTTGTTTACTAGACAAAATCGTAATATCACGTATTCGTTTTTACGCAATGCGTTGATTAAAGAATTTGGGCATTTGGAGTCTGATCACGAGGTATTGCTAAAAATTTCGTTGCGAAAGCAACAAATAAAGGAAACATATGATGATTTCCATGCCTCTGTGGTTGCCATGAACTTAAGGCTTCAAAATCCACTTCCAGATATAACACTCATAGACATTATGAAAAGAAATTTAAATCCGAACTTGCGATTTTTAATGTTTAATTCGGAACCTAAGGATATTAATGAGTTTCGAGACATTGCTCGAAAGGCTGAGAAAGTATTGCGGGAAACCAAATTTCAGACTCCCAACATGGGAACATCTCGAAACATTAATGAAATTAGTACCTCACTATCAGAAGTTTCTGAATCAGAATATATAGACCCTCAAGTTGAGGCATTGAAACTACCAAATAGAAAGGTAAACTACGATTACTCTGGCATTAAATGTTGGAATTGTTTGGAATTAGGCCACTCATACATATATTGCTCCGATGAAATAAAAAAACCGTTTTGCTTTAAATGTGGTCAAAAGGGTACCTTGACCCCAAAATGTCCAAACAAGCACGTTTTTCAGGAAAATCGGAAAGTGGGCGAACTGGCTACCGGGGACACTCGTCCACCCCCACAAACCCCGAGTTTGAATTAAATTCTAACGAAGATAAATTACATTCTATTGATCATCTTGATATATCAAATGTTAAAATTACTAAAGAAAATTTAACACAAACCCCTGATCTTTACCATACCCATATTGGCGACGAAAATCTAAATAATTTTTACGAAAAGTCATTTTTAAACAATTTTCAGAAACATTCTTCCACACATAGCCTTGTTCAGTCACATAAAAATTGTCAATCTGCTAATGATAATCATAAAGTTGTTCTAACCAAACAGAAAATGACAGCAAAACCCACTTTTAATATAATTAAATGCAGAATACGCTATAGGAAACGCAAGTATTTCCGAAAGCTATTAGAGTCAACAGTTATTAATGGGTCTGATGACAGACCATTCGCAAAGGTAAAGGTAAATGATGATATACTAGTAGGATTACTTGATTCGGGAGCCAATGTCTGTGCATTAGGAAAAGATTGTTTATCTTTTCTGGAGAAAAATAAAATACCTTATACACGAATTAAGTCTTCAGTACGTACGGCAAGTGGCAATAAACAAGAAGTTATAGGTTTTTGTGTTTTACCAATAGTTTTTAAAGGCGTTACTAAACACATTACATTTTATGTAGTTCCATCACTTAGTCAACAGGCTTATTTTGGTATCAATTTTTGGCGTGAGTTTGCATTAGCTCCGGATATTATTCCAACCAACCTGGGTCAGGTTTCAGAAATTTCATTAAACTCAAGCTTGGAAAACTTTCACGAACTTACTCCTGAACAAAAGCTAATTTTGGAAAAGACAATTTTAGAATTTCCCTCGTATGAGAAGCAGGGTTTAGGTAGTACTGACTTATTGCAACACCACATTGACACAGGCGATGCAGTTCCGATCAAATGCAAACACTATCCCTTATCCCCTCCTAGGCAAGAGGAGGCTTTTCAGGAAATTGATAGACTATTAAAACTAGGAGTTATCGAAGAATCTAATTCTCCATGGTGTTCGCCAGCAGTACTTGTAAGAAAACCTGGAAAAGTGCGACTTTGTATAGATTCTAGGAAGCTTAATGAAGTAACGAAAAAAGACTCTTACCCACTGCCTCACATTAATGGGTTACTAAGTAGGCTCAAAGACACATATTATATCACTGGACTAGATCTCAAAGACGCGTTTCTACAAATTCCATTAACTGAATCATCTAAGGAAAAGACTGCCTTTGTGGTACCGGGTAAACCGCTATATCATTATAAATACATGCCTTTTGGTTTATGTAATGGCCCCCAGACCATGAGTCGGCTCATGGATAAGGTCATTCCCTCACGTTTGCGTGAAAATGTATTTATATACCTCGATGATTTACTTATTTGTAGTTCCGATTTTGAATCGCATATAGGTCTGTTGTCACAAGTAGCGTCTTGTATTAAAGGAGCCAAGTTAACAATTAATGTGAGTAAGAGTAAGTTTTGTCAAAAGGAGATAAAGTATTTAGGATATATTGTGGGCAACGGTTGCTTAAAAGTAGACCCTATTAAAGTTGAATCGATCAGAAATTTTCCTTTACCGAAGACACCGAAACAAATCCGCAGGTTTATTGGTATGGCTAACTGGTATCGCTCCTTTATAAACAACTTCGCAAATCTTGCTGGACCTCTAACCGATTGTTTGAAAAAGTCGAAAGGAAAATTTTTACTTACAAATGAAGCTATAACATCTTTTGAGAAACTGAAAATTGCTCTCTCATCTGCTCCGGTACTAGCGCAACCTGATTTTAAGAAAGAATTTGTGATACAATGCGATGCTTCGAAAATTGGTGTGGGTGGTGTATTGTTCCAATATGATGATCAAGGACGCGAACATCCCATCGCTTATGTTTCGCAAAAACTTAATAAAAGTCAAAAGAACTACACGGTAACTGAATTGGAATGCCTTGCAGCGGTCATAAGTGTAAATAGATTTCGTCCTTATATTGAAGGGCTACGTTTCCGCATAATCACGGACCATTCTTCCTTGAAGTGGCTTATGTCGCATAAGGATTTGAGTGGTCGTTTAGCACGCTGGAGTCTAAAATTACAGCGGTATACCTTTGGTATTGAACACAGAAAAGGTTCCTTAAATGTTGTCCCAGACTGCCTTTCCAGGATGGATGTAGATGGCCTATCACTTGAAAACCTACCAACAGACATTAATCTAACAGCGCCTGAATTTGAAGAAGAAGAATACCAACAGCTCCGAACGTCCATATCCGAAAATAAAGAGTGTTTGCCAGATCTATGTATATCCGGAAATTTAATTCTGAAAAGGGTAAATTTTAGACTTGGCTCTGAAAATGAGGAAAATAGTTTGTGGCGTATATGGATACCAATGTCCTTAGTACAATTCGTTATTAAATCTGCTCACGATTCCATTGGTTCATGTCACGGTGGTTACATAAAAACTTTATCAAGAATTCGACAAAAATATTTTTGGCCGACAATGCTCAAAGATGTTAAAACATATATAGATAATTGTGATATTTGCAAAACTATAAAATCCTCAAATCAAATTACTAGACCTCTAATGGGCAATCAAGTCCTTACAAATCGACCATTTGAGAGGCTGTATTGCGACTTTTTAGGTCCTTATCCATTTTCAAAATGTAGGAATTCCATAATTTTTATATGTTTAGATCATCTGACAAAATTTGTTTTTTTAAAACCAATGAAGGCAGCGACAACATCAAACGTAATTTTATTTTTTGAATCTGAAATTTTTCCAACTTACGGAGTACCAAGGGTTATTCATAGCGATAATGCTAAGCAATTTGTGTCAAAGGAAATGAAAGATTTTTTTTATTTATATGATATATCCCATGTAACTACAGGATTTTATGCACCACAATCCAATGCATCGGAACGTGCCAACCGTGAGATTATTACAAAAATTAGATACTTTTTACAGGACCATAAAGATCATAAAGAATGGGATAAATATATACCTCAAATCTTGTCGATATTACGTAGCGATTACCATTCAGCTATAAAATGTTCCCCTTATTTTGCGACATTTGGCCAGAACATGGTTCAGCATGGTTCGGCATATAAAATCCTGGATATATTAGGTTGTTCATCAGGAGAAGATGTAAATATTTGTACCAATAGCGATAAATTGTCAAAGTTACGACAGAATATTCGAGAGAACTTGACTATTGCCCATAACAAAGCCGCTAAATCATATAACCTTAGAAGCCAGCCAGTACAATTTCAAAAAGGTCAAATCGTATTCAGAAAAAATCATGTATTGAGTAGTATGTCTAAACATATCAACAAAAAGTTTATGCCAAAATATATTAAATGTAGAATTAAAGATAAAATTGGCAACAATTTATACGACATTGAAGACCTTAATGGGAAATATATAGGTAAATACCATGCCTCAGACTTAAAATCTTGAATTTTGCCCGGCTTTCGTGGGTCGTGCCACACTTTGGAATTATGAATGATAGGAATTGTTATATTCTAGAAACAATTATTTGTTTATTATTTTTTTTATATGAACTTTATCAACTTGACCTGAAATATAATTAGTAAAAGCTTCCTTTATAAATATATGAAACAAGGATTTCAAATAATAATAATTAAATAAGACTTCTGATTTTGCAGAACCATCCATAAAAACAAATCGCTTTCCTGTTCAAACTTTAATTTAAATAAAACCTAAGTTTGAAGCAGGTTTGTTACGATTTTTTTTCCTTTTTGTTTAAATAAAATTGTATTTATTTGTTGACAGTGTTTACATTTTTTAATTGGTGTTTGGGATTCCTTCTCCCAAATTCTTTAATTTCAAGTTCAAGGTTAAACCTTTAAACTCATCTCATATACACATACACACCAATACTTTTACTATGTATAAAAAAAAAAAAAAAAAAAAAAAAAAAAAAAAATAATTTCAAGTTCAAGGTTAAACCTTGAAACTCATTTCATATACTGCATGTATAAACATTATTACTCTCTTATTTTCTCTGATCATGTTGAAGAGCGACACACTTTATACACAAACTCTCTTTACTTTATATTCGCTTTTTTGTCACTTCATTTATTTATTTTATATAGACACACAGAGAATTTATGCCGTTTGCTGTTTTTTTTTTATTTTTTATTTTTTTAAGAGAGTATACTTAAGTGTTTGTAGTTTTTCTTGTCTCTTTTTTTTAATTTTTTTTTCCAGAGATGGTGAAATGAAATTTGGAAACATAAAATTGCTTAAATTAAATGAAAATTAACATATTGCAAAATAATAATAATAATAGGTTACAGATCTTCTTGATCACATAAAATTTATATCGTTCACTTTTCTAATAGAAATTGTTTTAGAAACATACTTAATATTAACTGCAAGTACTGTGGTATTTAGTTGTTTTCATTTAAAATACATTGAGAAAAATTAATTGACTAGTAAATTTTCCATCCTTGATATGCTTATTTGGATTTTTAAATCAAGTAATGTTTCAATTCCTGGTTGTTCCTATCCAAGTAATGGAATTTTTTTTTTTAGATTGTAACGGGACATTATATTTGAACAACAAGGAATGTTATTAGCTTCTAGTTTTTGCAAAACAAAATCATTAAGAAAGTAAAGTTCGAAGAGACAACTAATACAGTGTGAATAATAAAGTGAATATATTTCTTTTTATAAAATTAAATTTTATAAACCTTATTTAAAATTTGAAGAAATGGTGGAATCGTATAGTTTTGTCAAGTACTTGCCATTATTTTTTTTATTTGCTGGATAGCAAAGGTAAACTATATAAAGACTTAAGAA
Organism: Protophormia terraenovae; assembly: GCA_951394005.1. Lineage (NCBI taxonomy): Eukaryota > Metazoa > Arthropoda > Insecta > Diptera > Calliphoridae > Protophormia > Protophormia terraenovae. Next base: position 122,502,389 of record OX596073.1, on the reverse strand, counting down.
TAATTTATTTTACAATAACGTTGATAAATTTTCCTTGCAAGGTAAATTTTTCTAGTTGGATTTTTATAAAGTGGGAGCCCCAATTCACTTTTGGAAAGGCGAGAATTGCGAGCCTTAATTTTTTTTAATAAAAAAACCGTTAATAATTATATTGAGCTGTAACCACGTGCCCCAACTCGTATAAAAAGAATTATAATACGTCGATACGACGTCATCCACGTGTTCCAAACATTAATAAGGAACCCACGTGTATCTACCCGGAATAAAAATTGCGGAATAGGAAGTACAGGTATTGTTAAACATCACAACTTATTTCATATTAATAAGTCCACGTGGTTCCTAACGGGAAATTTTTAGGCAAGAAAATGTCCGTAAATATAAAGCTATAAAGGTGAACCACGCGGTTTTCTACAAAAGATCTGAATATTTATGTCAGACAATAAGCTTCAAATATTTAAAGATTGTATAACTAGTTTATTATGCATAATTCAGTTTCGAAATTAAAAATACCAGTCAATAGACTTAATAAAATTAGGATTGATTAATAAAAATAATTAAACTTTTCCGAAATAATCAAACTTTCCGAAAATTTAAAAATAGAAAATTAATAAATAAAAAATTCTTAATTACGATTTATTGTTGCGAAAATTTTATGTAAAAAAAAGTAATTTTGAAATTTTTAAATCATACCTAAAAGTAGTAGTAAAACAAAAAAAAAATACAAGGAATAAAAATAATTGCAAGTATGTACAATTATTTCGAATTGCAAAATTATAATTAAAATTAGCTCAAAAAATTATATGAAATTTGAAAATCGAAATGATAAATGAAATAAATTTGGAAATTAATTACAATTAAAAATTATTTTGAAATTTCAAAATTAAAATTATTATTAAGGAAAAAAGATGAAATAAATTTGAAAATTATTTTGAAATTTCAAAATTAAATTAATAGTTAAGGAATAATGAAATGAAATAATTATAAATTAAAATTTGTTTATAAAATAAGAAAAAAAAACTTAATACAATTAAAAAAAAAAAATAATCTTTACAATTTAAAATAATGATGAATCGAATTTAAAAATAAAAAAAAAAAAAAAAGGTAAAGAATTTAATTCATATAGTTTAAAACATAAAATTATTTTTTTTCCAAGAAGAAAATTAACAAAATGAATTGAAATTGTATTCTAAATCATAAAATTGAAAAGTATAATTTCTAAATAATCCATAATAAAAATAAATTAATAGAACTTTATAAATTGAATAATGAAGAAATGAATTACGATAAAAGGTGATTGAAATCTAAATTAAATATGTATCTTCAAAAGAAAATTAATTGGAAACAAATCTAAACAAAAAAAAAATTAGACGTATAATATAAATTAACTACAAAGAAAAAAATAAGAAACATAAAAAAAATTACATGAATTTGAAGAGATGTAAATTTGAAAAAAAAAAAAACAAAACATTTGTTAAACTTTAACTTAACACTATTTAAATTAAAAATTTTCTGAAAAGTCAACACTAAACATCCAAAACATTATCGACATGCAGATTGCTGGGCCCATCATCTGATATTACACATAACATAATAAGAGAACACAACACTATACAACACAAGTAAATATTTGCAGTTGTTATGTAAGTAAAACTTCACTTTTCTTTCATATATTTCTTTGTATAATTTTTTTTTATTATATATAAATTTGTTTATTATATATAATTTATACATTATTGTGTATATATATTTTTTTTTTCAATTATCATTATAATTATTGTAGAATTATTAATTATTTATCTTTTCAAATGCACCAAATAAATTATATTAATTTTAATGTATATTAAAACTTAAAAATGCGCTTTTAAATAACTTAAAAAGGGGAATGATAACCATTATAAAATATGAAAAGTAATATATATTAGATTGTGTCTATAAAAGGGACAGGTATAAACATCATGGGTATTTTCCTGTCATGGCGTCTGACTTCAAGTCAGTGGGAGGGAAGTATTATACCCCTACGTGGCACACCAACTTGCCATCGTTTGTTTTTATTTTTTTTTAGTAATTGACAACGTGAAAGTTTATTTTTTTTTGCATACTATAGGTAGTTTTAGGCATGGATAGTATGCTATATGATTACGTGCAGTAATATGAGTTAAGAATCATCATTGCCTCAATTTATAGCTAGCTGGGAAACCTTTCAACATGTCTCTTAACATCATTTTATTGATTTTGGTTTTTTTTTTATTTGAATTTGAGATCGTACAACAATGTTTATCATTCATAAGAGCCTGACACGTAACACAGTTCATATCGAAAACTGATTTCACATTTCGGGCAACGGGGCATTTACGTTGATTATTATTATTTTTTTAAGTTTACTGATTTAATACTTTGGTCACTTTTATCCCATCAAATTCCAACAGCTTCAAATCTTTAACTTTGATTAGGGAAAGGAAAAGCGTCAAAATGTTGTTCATATATTTTTTTTAAAGATCTTTGGATTTGTTTTAGCATATTTTTATTACTACAATATATTTCGTGGCAAAGGCAGGCTTATACGCTCGTTTTTTAATAAAATTATTTAAAATATTTAAACACCTAAGTATTTATTAATTTAAAGTGTAATTAATAATGTTTTAATAAACATAATTAATTTTTTCAAATATTATCTTTACAGACTAATACATTCCAAATGGTTTTGGCCACCGATGAAGTCTATACTTATGCTATTTTCAATTATGATGTCATTAACTGGTCTGCCCATACAGAAGCTGGTGGTGATACCACCCATGGTGAAGGCGGTGTTCCAGCATTCGTAAGTAGTTTTATTTTATTGTTTATGTGTGTATTTGTTTTTATTTAATTTCTTTGTTGAGGTTTTGTTAATCTCTTTTGATAAAGTTTCTGGTTCACGTGAGTATATATTATGTCCCTCAAAGGAATGTGTGTATTTATTTTATTTTTAGGGTTAGGAATTAAAATTAATCTTCTTAATAGTTTAAGTTATTCTGTGATGCTAACATTTTGGTTAAGGAAAATGTGTTTTTTTCTCGTAGGATTTTTGCAACAAGGTTGTTTAAGTATTTGAGTATGTGTGTGTTTGTCAGTTGGTTGTGGAAACTCATTTAACTTTTTGTGATTCTAATCACGTTGTTTTACTTAGTAAAAGAGAAATTATATATGCTAGTGCACTTAATTTTACACTTTTAACCAATTTTGTATTTGTTGTTTGTTGTTGTTGTGTTGTTGTTGTGTTGTTTTGAGTTAAAGTTAAAATATACATACAAACAACATCGTTGTCAACATTACCATCACTAACGGCGATGGAAATGTTTAAGGTGGCCAGATTTAGTTTTTTGAATTAGCTCGATATTGAAGCAAGATTAATTTTGTATTTGATCATCGACTGACATCTGCATTAACTATTGAATTTGGAATATGACTCAAATATTTTTACAATCATATTATTTATTATGATTTTAATGAACAAGGAATTAGTTTATTTTATGGATTTAAATTCATAGAATGAATGAAAACTGTAAAAAATATTTTTAAAATAGTAATAGTATAGAATCTGGTCTTTCGAGTTTTAATATACTAACACGCACTTGTACAACATATACACACATGTTTTTTATTTGTGTAAAAGAAATATCGAAGCGGGACAAGATTTAAATCCATCACTATAAAGGCCTTCTTAAGCTGTGTTCACATTTGTGAAATATTTTACCAAATTTGCGTGACCACTAATTCTAGAAAAAAATTTATTGCCGTTGTTTGATCTTGCAAATATTTTGCAAGAGAAAATAGCGTCAAACAAGATTCGGCAAAATGTCAGCTATGATTAATAAGTATAAAATATTTTCCCATTAAAATGGAGAAGTTATAAAATATATTATGTAGTGGTTACGTCATTTTGGTCAAATATTTCACTAGTCTGAACACACCTTTACACTTGTATTAAAAAAAAAAAAAAAATTCAATTTACATTGAAGCTTGCCTAGTTTAAAAGGTGATTCAAAAAGGGATCGCTATTCTGTTCTGAAGAACTATAACACGTTCATCCGCTACTTCCTTCGGAAGCTAAGTATGAAGATGCATGATATCCCATATCAGTAAGTATATTAAAAAATTGCTTTAAAAATTAAAACTTTTTTCAGTTCTCTACCAGAAATTAAAACTAATACATCTAGTAAATTTTGAAAAATTTTGAGTTTGTTATAAAAAAAAAATATTTTTATTTATATATTTTTTTTTTTATGGTTTAATATAGGGCCTTTTTGTAGTAAAAAAAAACTATTTAATTTTCCCGCTGTATATCCATCCACCCAACACTTTTGTATAATCTTTTGTGTATTTTTGCAATATTTTCGAATTAAACAGAGAAACTTTTTAATTTCTTTGTTTATGTGTTAGTGCTTTGCATGTGAGAAAAAATAAAATATAACTTGAATACCATAATTTAAAATTTTGTACCTCAGAGAATTTTTATCAATTATGTATTAAAATAGTTGTTTAATTTAAAATTGACTTTATGTTGAAGATACATATATATAATATTAGAAATAGATACTGAACTTTGTATCGTACAAATCTGTTAAATGCCCAAACACAAGCAAGTGGTTAATTTTTTTTTTTATATGAAGATTTGACAACTTAAACAGAACAGCGAAATCGTCCAAAATTAAAATCTATTTTATTTTAACAAAGGTTTCTCAAAAGCTCTTACTTTTCTATTCTCCCTCTCCGTCGGTGTTGTCGTTGTTGCAAAATGAAACACATATGCTTACATTAAATCAGCGTTGCCATAACGGCATTTAAAGTGCAATTCTAGCACTTATTTTTCGGTTACTGCACCTTTTTGCGAAAAAAAGGTGCTAGATGCTGTTTAGCACCTTTTTATACTTTTTTATAAATAAAATGAATTTTTTAGCATTAAAAGTGCATTTCTAGCATTTATTTTTAGTTTTTGCACTTAAATTTTAATTCTGGATAAATAAAGCACAAAATAGCTAAAAAATATCTTTGTATAGTTTACCGATCAAATCTTTTTTTTACAACTCCAAAACTAATAGTATTAAGGTATGGTCAGACTAGTCAAAATGACGTAACTACTATAAAAATATTTTCTGACCTCCATTTTAATGAAAACATTTTTTACTAGTTATTATTCATAGTTGACATTTTACCAAATTTAGAACGATGCTGATTTCTTTTACAAAACATTTGCAATATCAAACAACTGTGAACAATTATTTGTAAAAGTAGTGGTTGCACAATTTTGGTCAAATATTTGACAAATGTGAACATAGTTTTAGGAAAATACTGATTATAAGTAAAACCATTCTCACAAAAAAAAAAAAAAAAAAAAAAAAATACCCGAAATGCAATAAAAGCTCTTACATAGGGAATAAAATATTTTATCCAATACACGAATTAAAAAAAGCCTTTAACCTAAACTCTAAGAGATGAACCCAATATTTTTTTAAGCTAAATTTTATATTCCAGTTCTTCATGCGCAGTGCTTATATTTCTATAAATTAATAAGGGTTTTCATTCAAACACATAAATGCCTCGTAAAGCTCATAAATATGATAAATATACAAGCTCGTAAAAAATTTGTCAAACTTTATTTGAAAAATTATTTACACAACTTATAAATGTTTGCTCTTCAATTTCAATGTGTCAACGAATTCGTAAACTTTTATTTTTGAAAAGTCAGATTTGAAAAATGAAAATTTTATTAATTTAAAATTTTTTATATTCAAATGGATACAAAAAAAAAAAGCATAAAAATAAAAAAGGTTGGATGGAAACTTATTTTATTTGCTAAAATGTCCGAAAAATTAATAAGAGATTACCAATTATTTACAAGGGGCGTTCATGCAACATGTAAGTAATACGTATAAATTTACGAGTTGTCTAGATTTATCCGGTTGAATGAAACCCCTTAATGTTCTTATATTTAGCACTTTTTTCTAAAGAATTGCACTTTTTAACAATCATTTAGCACTTATTTTTAATAAATTGCACTTTTTTAATAACCATTTAGCACTTTTTCTCAGAGAAGTTCTGGCAACACTGCATTAAATTTATATAAGAAGGAGTTTAAGAGAGGAAGAAACAAATTGTTTATACATGTAGTTTTGTTGTTGCCATATGCAAAGAATAAATAAAATCAAAATATATGCGAAAATCGCTCCTCGCCGCCGCCTTCATTTAATTTGCATTTTTCTCTAAGAACTGGAAACAACCACCCGCGCCGCTTGCTTGTGTTTGGGCGCTAAGTAATAAAAGTTATTTTTTTAAAGTTCTATCTTCATGTAAAACTTATCTAAGATTAATGTGTTTTGTAAGGAAGTAAATTTGGCCTTGATGTTCCATAAATATTGTACTTCATATTGTACTCGAATTTCCATCGATTCACTCTTCGATAAGATGGGCATCCATTGTGTTAAACTAAATCGACTACGCTGAATTTAATGGTTAATGGTTAACCATTTTTTAAAGTTAACGATATCCAGCAAAAACTTTGGAAGCCAGGTAATGAGTTAAGAAGCTAATATAATGGCTTTGCACTACTTACACATTAGATGAATAACCCATTATGTTAACACGGTGATGACATTAGAGGCAACTACTTACCTCATGTCAATACTTAGATGTCATTACAAGAAATAATTACTTTTAAGTTGTAATAACTCATTGATTTTAAAGTATTACAGAAATCATTATAAATTAAAACAAAAAGAACTAGTTGCGTTTTAGGTTACTAATAAGTAGTGAAATTTCAAGATATAAAAAGCTGTTTTTTTCTTTATTAGTTTTGAACATGGAAAGATTTTATAAATTTTAATTTCAAAACTTAACAATAAGGAAAAACGTAATATTTTAAAGACTATTTTATATTAAAAATTAATTCATACTCAAATTTTGTCTATACACATATTTATTCCTTCCTTCAAATATGTTAATTGAATAAAAAATAGTTTAAAAAAGAAATCAGATCATAAATAAGTAATTATATACCGTTTTATAAATAAGTAGTCACTAAAATGCTTCTATGAAATGTAGACGGTATGTTCTTGTTATTGAAAAGTAATTACATTCGTAACTACATGCCATTACCAAGTTTTTGATGGGTAGTTTTCGAGATATTTCAATTTGAATGGCTAAAAGAAGAGTCACAGTAATTAAGATTTTTAGCTTAATTTTAATAATTTAGTTTTTAAATTAAATAAAAAAAAAAAACAAATAAGAATCTATTGAAGTATAGTATCGTGCATTTTTATATATTTTAGAGTCGAAATTACAGAACTTTAGACTAACAAAAAATATAAATTCATTTTGAGATTGTATCACAGTATAGTGATATAAAAAACAGCGGAGTATTTATTTTTAACAGACTTGTGGATCCATGCGTTTCGTTCTAAATTTGTCCGAAGGGGATTTGAAAGACTGGAGTACGAGTGAAGAACTCGTACTAAAGTACAGAAGTTGTATTAATTAAAAGAGGATTGTATGTTAACTTTTTTTGTGAATAAATCTTTATTTTTGCAATAATAAAAATTGTTGTAAAATAATTATAAATTATTTTGTTATTAATAAAACTAATTTTTGTAGTTTTTTTTTTTAAATACGAAATTTTTTGATTTTGTTGTTACCAAATAAACAAATTTTAATGATTTTTTTTAAGTTTTAAAGGGTTGGGCCCTTTTTCAAATAATCGCCTTTTTTGGCGACTTTTTAAAAATTATCAACGGTAACGCTGGTGTTACCGATCATCAACTTTTCAAACTGAAATTAAAATTGATTTAATTTATAATTAAAGAATATAGTCAATCGATTAATTGTTTAATATATATAAATGTGTCATTCTAGTTTTTAATTTTCCATTATTTGTGCTACTTCCATAATAAAGTTTAAAAGCGAATATCGCGATTACTAGCTTTACCAGTAGGGTGCCCAGCTTGTTAATAATTGCGACTAGCACAGTGCTAATTATGCTCCTGTAGAGCCAGTGTATTATTTTGCTATTAAGACTACATTTATAACTGTTCAAACTTATTTGAACATATTTTATTACTTTTTTTTATATCTTTCTTTTAAGTATTATGTTAAATTTTAATTACCATTTGTAATATTTTTTTATAAATTTTATGATTGTTTACATTTGTTGTGGACATACGCATGTGCGTTGGTCTTTTACACATGTGTACAATCAACCCTTATCTTTCACACTTGTGTGTGATAAGAATTATTGAAGGGTTTATGTGTATAATAAGAAAAGTACTTAGAATTATTAAGTCTAGATAGTTTTAAGAAATTCAATATTAGTGACTTACAACCACTCTTAGTAAAAATCTTTTTTTATTTTAAATAATAATTTTTACAATAACTACATTTAGAGACTATGGCTGCTACACATATTAACCAATATCGGTGATATTTTTTGACCCTGTCCTCTAAGTATTTTCTTTACCTTAATTTTCGATCCAGAATAACACTTAAATATTTTACCTAGTTGGGTTGGATACTTTTATTTCCTTATCAATAATCAGAGGTGTCGTCATAATCTGCTATCTTCGTTTTCCTCGTAAACAGAAAATTTTATTTTTTTCCTCTTGCTTGAGCACAGTTTACATATATGTTTGGGGCCTTTTCCACATTTCTGCATAATTGATTTGTATTCATTCCCAATAGAACTATTATGTCGTCATCCACGTATCAAGATTTTATAATGAATTTATTTTTAGTATTTTTCCAGAATATAATTATTTGTTTTACTTTTCAAGTAAAAAAATTTATTATTTAAGAACAATTTTTAATAATATTAAAAATCCTTAAATCAACAAGCGACCTAAAAATATTAGATGAGTTATTTATAAAGCAAATACTTGAATCTGTATAACCCGAGAGTATTCCTCAGATTACTTTCCTTAATATTATTCAAACTAACTAAAAATACATGTATGAATGTGATCATCTTGGTGTGTGTACAAGAAAACAAAAAGGTTTTCTTTGTGAATATTTTAATTTTGTTAAATGCAAAAGTTACAAATTGTTATATGCAAAAAAAAAAAAAAAAAAAAACAAAAAAAAAAAAACTTCTTGTTGTTATAAAATGTACTAAGCTTAAATATATTTTTTGTTCTTTTATTTTTTCTTTAAATTATTCTCTTTAACCACTCACTGAAACATCTCGCTGCTATATATGAGATTATGTTTGGGAATAGATCACACAAAATAATTCAAAAACTTACTTAAGTAAATTAAAATTTTAAAATAAGTTTAAAAAAATTTAAAAAGATTATTAAATTTTGTTGTATAATATATATTAATGGTTTTGTTTTTGACATGTGTAATGGTTAAATGTTATTTTCTTGTTTAAATTTTAAACAATAAATTGTAAAAAAGTTTTTTTTTTTTTTTACATCTTTATATATACATTAAAGTGCCTCACGAAAAAAAGTTGCAAAAATACCCCTCTAGAAATGAAGATTATTATGTTCTTATATGATTCCCAAAATATTACATCTCAATCTTTAAATTTACGTGAGCTGGACCATTTTCAAAACACCTCTAAAATAACGTATTTTTTTCATATCATTATCTAAATTTTAGTTAAAAGAAAATTAACTTGAAATTAATAGATATAATATGTCACTTTTCAGTCGCGAAGTATTAAGATTTCACCAACATTTTTTATCATATTTTCTTTGTTCAAACTTGTAATTTTATATATTTCGAAAAATTTTCAAAATATGTTAGGTTTTAACGTACCATAGGAATGGCCTATCCTGTTACTACACAGAAAAAAGTCACCAATTAACAAATATATATGAAAATAATTCATTCAATTATAAACTTGTTTAAATTTGCACCTCTCACCAAAATGATTATATCAATTACTAAAAACTATAAAAAATACAAAACAGAAAAAAATTCCCAATTAATAAATTAATTAAATCAATCAAGTAGATGATTGAATGAATTAAAAATGTGTATAAGAAAAAAAAAATCATACCAAAATTAATTTTTATTTTATTTTTTCTTGAATATATTTATTAAAATGTTAAGCAAAATTAAACAACTGAGTTAATTGTAAAAAAGACGGCAATAATTTTTTCTGTGTATTCAAGATAACACGTAATTAACCCATTAAGATTTAGAAAGTCAATTTTATGCATTTATTTCCCAAAAGCTTAAATTAGCATTTTTGCAAATAAATCGTATGGAAGTACTTATTACACTTAAATATTGTTAAATTGATGAAAAAAACTAGAGAGAAATTATAGTCGGCTCATTGTGTATGAGCAAAAACTTAGATTAGTGGCCAATTGTAGGCCAACACTTTTACTAATTGTAAAATAAATTATACAAATATAGATACATCTATATGATTTTATGCCCTTTAGGGCGATTCCCGGAAGTTGGTATATATGGGAGCTATGGTAAATTATGCTCCGATTCTCATAAAATTTGGCAATGTTGTTTCTATTTATATAAAACTTATTTGTGTCAAATATTAAGTTGATACTAACAATAGTATGGGATTTATGCATTTAAGGTGATTTTCGGAACAGGGGTTTATATGGGAGCTATGGTCAATTATGCACCGATCTTGATGAAATTTTATGAAGTTTGACACTTATACAAAACTTCTTTGTACCAAGTATCATTGAAATATTGCTATATTTAAGGCATTTATGATCGTTAAACTCCTATTCTGGGAGGGTATTTGTATGGCGGCTAGGTGAAATAATAGACCGATTATAACCAATTTCAATAGGCTTCGTCCTTGTGTCAAAGTAATTATTTGTGCCAAATTTTATGAAGATATCTTTAAAATTGCTACCTGTACTTTGTTCACAAGGTTTACATGGACAGACAGCCAGCCAGACGGACGGACGGACGGACGAACATTGTTAAATCGACTCAAAAAGTGATTCTGAGTCGAACGGTATACTTTAAGGTGGGGGTCCGATATTTTTTTCTGTGCGTTACAAACATCAGCACAAACGCATAATAGGGTATAATAATAAGTTTATTTAAAACCGCGATAATAATCGAATAAAAAAAGTTTTTGAAATTTAACCAGTTATAGACCGGAAATCCCAAAATAATATTTGTACATTTAAAGGGTTAAATGAATGTACATATCAATAGTATTGAATGAGACCTTTCCAATGATGCCCTAAAATATAATTTACGATAAAAAGTGTCCAAAATATTCAAACTTTAATATAATACTACTCTGCGGGAAATTTGTGGTAATTGCAGTAATGGACCGGTTTCTCTGTACCAGTTGAGTACCAATTGACACCTAACTCATCACCAAAGTTCCAATTGAGAACCAGTTGACACAAACACACTCACTATTATCATGCTCTTTAAGTGAGCAAATAGCAAATAGCGCGCAATAACAATCAGTGGCTGAGTGGTAAGCGTTGAAGACTATAAAACATAACATACGTCAGATGAACATGGGTTCGAGCCGGGGTACCGCCATCGACATTAACGAAAAATTATAAAATTAAATAAACATAATTCAATAAAGATAATAATAATAATAATGTTTAAAAAGTAAACAATTACCGAATTTTTATAAAATTTTTATTACAATAATCGTTACTGAACCTGTCCTAGGAAAATTTTACTAAAATTTTAATTTCGCGAGAATGAAAAGAAATTTTAGATTATTTTTTGCTCAATATGTATTAGACATCGTTTTTCTATTATATGTTGTAATTTTTTTTGACAAAAAGTTAAAAATTGTATATACTAGGGTGGGTCAATTCTTTTTGTAGATAGGCGTATAGCAAAAATGAAATCTACAACAAATTCTAAGAAAACTTGCCTAAGAAACTATGGGTCAAAAATCAAAACCTAGCTCCCGCCGAGAGACATAATGGAATCTTGGAAATTGGAGAAAATCGTTTAAATTTAACAACAGTGTTTTGACATAAATGCTGCTACTCAAAAACTACTCAAGATACAGATCCTAGTTAGGTTTCAAATAATAGGTAATGAGAGCACCTTCAAAATGGTATTCCACATTTTTTCACAATTAAAGGCTAAATGTCATTGGTTAAACCTTAAGTCTTGGAAAGCTATATCTCAAGCGCTATTTTGAAAATTTTGCCAAAATCCGTACGTTAATACAGATTTCCTATACTACTAAAGTTTTTAGAATAGAGAGTTGATTGGATGCTGAGATATTAATGAAAAGATAGTGGCAGGTTAATTAAACTGTGTATTTTCCTTTAGAAAAAAATACATTTGTTTTTTCATGGAAAAAAATATTTCAAATTATTTTTTAATAAAATTATTAACTACCTTTATATTGTAATATAATTATATTATTTATTATTATAATCAATTTTCAAATTGGATTACAATTTTGTTTAATTAAATTAATTGACAGCTCTTAATAAAATATAAAGAAAAATGAAAGATTTGTCTATAAAATTACAGAAATATAATAAATTTCCAATAATTTTCAGCTCATTGCAACTATTTAAGAAAAATCAGTAATAAAAAATCAATTATTCTAGTTAATTGAAGTCCATTTTTATTTTTTTCTGTGTTCTTTAAGACATTTTTTTCAAAATAAACTTTTATATTGTTTTTTGCATGCTGAGTTTGAACATGACCTTGGAAATGTTCTATCGCTTTTAGTTTTTGAGATATATGTTTTTGCGAAATACTGTTTTATGCAAAAAATACCACATTTTTGAATAATGTAGGGGTAAATTCTGTTTCATCTTTTCAAGCCATATTTTAGAGACCATATAATCTGTGCAATTAAATTTAATGGGATGCTTTTTATAAGCCCTGAGTTTAGTTGAGTTATACAATTGTTCACTACAATATAAAATTTGATTAAAGCTAATATTTTTAAATTGGTTAAGGGCAACTAGTTGCAACATATAAGCACAAGATTCTACTCGCTTTTGTTAACCAGCGGGAATGAACTATTTGTCTGGACACAAACCTTCCTATTCAGCTTTAGCTAATCAAAAAAGGTATAGATCATCACTAGAAAGACTTTTTTCATCTTAGCACCCAAAGATGGAGCATATTTTCCAATAAAATTGGTTCAAAATCAAATAAATTCTACAATAAAATGTTTGTTTTACTTTAAAGACACTTGGTATGCCAATGATACTAGCGTTCTGATTATTTAGAAAACTTGACCTGGAAGAGTCAATTGGCATCGCTGATGATACTTTAATTTAACGTGAATTTTTTATTATTATTTTTTTAAGAAATTAAAAAGCAAATGCTTAACACCACGTTTTTACAAATTGCATAAACAGTAAATTTCTACAATGACCAGAACTATTAATAATATTGAATTCTAATTAATCTTTGTTGATAACTTTCACAGATGATTACTAAATTATACCTTTTAAAAGAGAAGAAAGGAGCTCAGCAAAATCATTCTCTTTTTTAAGGTTCGTAATTCGTAAAAAAATTAAAATGTAATATCGATGCAAGACCAATGTAAGGTTTAAGAAAAAATGGGATAAATAGGTCCAAAAAGAGCAACTATATTTGGGTTTTGTAGTGATATACCAGACGTTGTTATTTTTTTTTTTTAATCAAACCTTTTATTAAAGACAGGATTTTAACAAAATTAAAGTAGATTCTTAAAGCTTATTAAATGTTCTTTTAAATAAGCCCAAATTAATAGTATATTATGTTTGGATTTAGTGATAACATGTTGTTTTCTATTAAATCTATTAAATTTTTTTTAAATACCTTAAACTAAAATCTTCATGTCTCTCGGCGGGAGCTAGATTTTCATTTTAGATCCATACTTTAGACCCATTTTATGTAAATTTCGATTTTGCTATACGCCTGTCACGTTTTTTCTCACTTGAACAAATTGACCCTCCCTGTATACTGTTGATCGAAAACTATATTTTTGGAGGTATTTTAAAAATGGTCCAGCTCACGTAAATGAAATATTTTGGGAATAAGTTTAAAACATATTAATCTTTAATTTTAGGGGGGTACATTTGCAACTTTTTTTGTCCCTTTACAAATCAAGGCAATTTAATGTATATGTATTTTTATTGTTTTTGTTCAAATGTTTTTAAAAATTTATGTCATTGTTTAAGCATTATATTTATTGATTTTATAAATATTAATATCATATTGTATTATGACCACATATACACATTTTTATATGGACCCAATAAGCACAAACCTTTGAAATTTCATATTTATTCATTTGAAAGCAAGTTTAAATTTCAAACAATAGCTGTGAGAATAGGCTTTTAATTCATATTATTTCAAATACAAAACTATGCCTTTCTCCAACAAAAAGGTTCTAATATATCAATTGTATTTGTCAAACGCTTTCATAATTTAAAACTAAGCTGGAAGTTTCCTTAACAAACAAATGTTTCTCAAATATTTTCAAAACGTTTTTTACAAATTTAAAACTACACTTGAGTTAAACATGAAATAAATTTGTTTCTAAACTATTTTTCATACTAAAATTTTGCATGAATAAATTATAATTTGATATATTTTTTATATTAGCTGAAAAGGAAATTTTGCATTCATCATTTTGAGCATATTTTTCACCATTTGTAATGGACCTTAGTAGGTAATTTTGTCCATTTTATTGCGGCATAATTGCGTACAAATATTTTTATTTTGTAATGTATGTATAATATTTTATTTTTTGAACAAACATGTCGAAGCTTAAAACTTTTTTATGAAAAAAAAAAAAACTGAAAGCTTTTTTAAATATGAAAAACATTTGAATATTTTCTTATAAACAATAGAAAAAATACAAAATAAATCAAATATAAAAAAACTTAACTTTACACTTTACAATCACTTGAAAATTTTATAAAAACCTAACATTATACTATAACTGGAAATTTTTGAAATTTTCTTGTTTATTTCACACCCATATTTTTAAAATTTGAATTGAATTTGATAATTATGCTATTTATTAAAGGAAATTTAACAAAAAAATTATAAGGTTTGAATCGATGTTTATTGGGGATTTTATTTATTTATTTTTTTTTATAAAAAATAAAAATGTAAGTTGAAAAAAAAAAAAAATTTAACTTACACACTTATGTACACATATGAAACATCTGCTTTTAAAAGCTTTTCATAAACAGGAAATGTTCTAAATGTGTGTATGTCTGAGTTTGTGTTAATGTCTGTCTAGCTATGTAATTGTATGAGTTTGTGTAACAAATTAAATTTTATTTGAAATCGAAACTTAACCACATAAATATGTACATATATACGAATATTGAAAAACAATTTTATAGTGTTATTGTAAACTAAAAAATACTATGCACACTACAAAAAGAGTTCATATGTAGGAACCATTATCAATGTTTAGAATGTAAAGTAAATAGAATTTTATTTTTCTTAAATTGCAATAAATTGATAGTGAATCTGTTTCTCAAAAACTACTAGTCGTATTGAATGAAATGAATTTGATTCCTTAGAAATCGTATTTAAAAATCTATATTATATTTTATTGTTAAAAAAAAAATATTAAATTTTGAATTTAGCATTTTTTATTTTTTGTTTTGACTATATATTGTTTTTCGCATATAATTTTCTTTGTATAGTAAAAATGCTATGTAACATTTTTTGCATATATGCCTTCAGTTAATTGTGAATAAAATTATAATTCGTTCATAAATCTTCACGATATATGGCTTATTTTAACCTTATTATATATAGCTTTATGACAAAATATTACAAGCCCCCATTTTTAAGTTTTTTATAACTTTTAAGCAGCAACATATTTCCAATTTTGCTTGAAAAATTGATTATTATCGTCACTACTCTTCAAATAACTCTAAAAATATTAAGCGGAAAATGTAACTTGAATTTTCTTGTACTTATTTAAATATTTGCAAAAAAACTGTGACAGCTCACCGGAAAATTTTGTCTCACGAGTCAATTTTTAAGAATAAAAGTGGAAAAAACTGAACCAAGCTTTAGATAGATTATAAAATTTAAAATATTGCTTAAATACGAATAAGTCGATAAATGTAAAAGATAAATAAATTATTGAGTAACATCTCATTAGTATTCCATGTTGCCCTTATATGAGAACCTATAGCTAAACTGATAAGGATGTGTTCTATCCATCTTCCAAAATTTATATGAATACTTCTCTATTACGATTGTATCAACTTTTATGAAAAGCAAACATTTTTTGGTAATAACTTTATGAAAATTCTGGTTAGATTTACATAAAATTTCACATAGGCGTAGGACAGGAGTGTACAATTTTAAGTTTGGAAGGGAGGTCCCTTCAGAGAGGGCTGAAAATAGAAAATTTTTCATCGCTTGCCGAATTTTTTGTTTTTTATCCGATATAAATTATTATCGAGAGCTTTAAGTAGCGTAGTTTAACTCTATCTTCATGAAGTCCATAATTCTTCTGATTTTTGGAATTAATTTTTTTTATTTTTTTATATTTACTTTCTATTTATTTACTGAATCTGACTTTATTAGGCCTCACAGTAAGTATTTAAATCTTAAAACTAAACTCAAAGATATCTACTCTCTAAGGAGAGCTATGTTGTAAACAGGTCTCTCATTAGCGGGGCGATAGGTCGGCTCTACGAAGCCTTGAATATGTCTGTACTTCAGCAAGGAGTCTAGCGAGTGGATTTGGATGAGTTTGAAGTTTCTGGATATATTTTTCACTGAATTTTTTAAATTCTTCCTTTACCAGTGGTATTTCTGGAATTAAATTAAATTTTTTATAAAAAATTGGTTTCTAGAGAAACTGTAAATATTTTATCTCTAATAAAATCCTGGCTTGTTAAGATATCTCAGAAAGAAACTTTCAGCGGTTATTGACTTTATCATTTGAAATAGTAAAGTGTAGAAGAAGTATTTAAGATTGTTGTAAAAGAATTTAAGATTTATTACAGGTTTGGAAAAAGCAATTAACAAAATTTTTAGAACACATCAGAGTTACGGGAACTACATTCGGTTTGCTGTACTAGCCTTTGGGATTTTAGAATATATAGGTTAAATTCAAAATTTTGATTTAAAATAGGTGAAATTCGGTAGTGTTTTTACAAAGTCCTGTTGGGTGCTTCATTTTCTTTTTACTTCAGAGAAATGTTAAATTTTTATATATATTTTTTTTTATATAAAATTTTATTTTATAGAAAATGGAGTAATTTTTGCAATTTTCATTTAAAATTTTTCTTTATTCTATAGATAATTTTGTTCCTTAACCAATTGTGTAAAAATTTTACAAAATCGGACAAAAATATTGTGATATATCTGTATTGAAAAAAACTGGACCAAGATTTTGTAAAATCTCTTTCTCTCGTTTTAATTTCCTATGCAAATAATTTAAAAACTATAAGAGGTAAATAGCATGTTGTAGGTTTTATCGAGAGCTTTTAGGATAAAATATTTGAAATAAAAATTTGGCAAGCGATGAAAAATTTTCAATGTCAGAGGTACCCTATTTTGAGCCCCAATAGCTTCGCTCATGAAGGAAAGTGGGCCATCCTTCCAAGCTTAAAATTATACACTCCTCTGCTACGTCCATGTAAATCTGTCACAGATTTATTTCTTATTATAAAGGAGTGTATCCTTTATTCATGGAACTGATTAATGGCATTTAAAATGTAAAGGATCTGTAATTTTACTTTTCATATATTTTTTATATCAGCACCTGATACAAAACTATGAAATAACATAGAAAAAGTTATTACCTTATAATTTTCATTTAATACAGTTGTTTTATTTTACATAAAAATTTAATTAAATTTTCATTTTTTACAGTTACTAGTAATTGAGATAATCATTTTGGTGAGAGTTGAAAATTTAAAAATTGTTTAACAAAATGAATTGTTTTGGTGAATCGTTACTCTTTTCTGTAAAAGCAAGAAATTAACTCCTAAATTTTAAAGTTTGCTGAAAGAAATATTTATAAAAATATCAATGTAATCCTTTTCCTTCTCTACCTTTTTATTGACTATAGCAAATCACAACTACAGCTTTATAGTGGTAATAAGAAACTTCAATTAAATATTTTAAAGCAAACTTGTAACATAATCTCTATTAAACTGTTACTGCCGCAGTGGCAAAATCTTCAATTATATATATTTCATGAACATTTCTACATTCAATAATTTTTATAACACCAACAATTTATGCAAATTGGTGGTTTTATGAAAAATTAAAAAAAAAAAAAAAAATGATTTTTTTCTGTTCATTATATAATGGACAGACTGGTTAACTTATAATAAAAAAAGGCGGTGGTTCGCCACATGAAACCCAACATTTTTAAATGCCGCATAGATTTATAGTAAATGTGTTAGAGATTAAAACATAAAAAAACCTCAATTTATTTACCTAACATTTTGTAACCAAATATACACTCTCCCTCTCTCCAGCTGAAGCTTATGCCAACAATATTAATTTTATTTAATTATATTTATTTAACAGATTGGTTTCAATGCTGGCAATGGTACACAATCCTATGAATACAAACCCTACAGTCAAAATATGGTACTGCGTGATTTAACGGGACGTGGTTGGGGTAACGGTTTTCCTGGACGACACATTTTCCGCATTGACGAAAGAATTCTAATTGGCTCGTGTAACAAAGATATTGGTAAGTAAATTGTAGCAGTAAAGTAAAAAAGTAATAATAAATGTTAAACATAAAAAATTAAAGGCAATAAAGAGAAAAATAATACTAAATAATTTGTTTTTTTTTTCTTCTTTCTCATTCTACTGGGTGTTGTTTTTTTTTTTTTTTTACTGGGCTTTTGGTATTTTTAATATAAAAAATATGTAGATGCTTCTCATTTACCTTTGACCTTTGCACCTGAGTCTGGCAATATGTTGGGTGGTACGGTGGTAAATATAACAGGACCCTGTTTTGATCCCAATGTACGTGTTATGTGTCATTTCGATACAGAGGATGTTTTGGGCAAATATGTGGATAAGAATCGTGTTATTTGTGTACAACCATTCCTTAAGGCAGAAGGTTATATACGTTTTGAAATATCTGTGGGTAATGAACGTTTCAAATGGCGTGGCAAATATTTTGTAGGTAAGTAAAAACAAATAAAAAAAAGTAATAAATATTTAAAAACAAATTTCAGCTGGTACTAAAAAATACTAAGAAAAACTACATTAATACAAAATAAAATGTATTTAATGACACTAAGTTATACTTATTTTCATTGCCTTTTATTTATTGCTATCTACAGAAACACCAGAGGCAGCTACCGAGAAAATTTTCTTTGAAACCGATGATGTTCATAAAAAAGCACCCAAGGAGATACGAATTAATTGGAATGCTTACAATTTAACCTCAAACTTAAATGCCAATATTATGATATCTTTGTGGGGTTATCGTGAAACTACCATTTAGTAAGTTTTAGTTAATATCTTAACTGCTCTAACCTTCAACTTTGTATTCATTACATATTTCAATGTACTTAAGTTTAGTTGCTTGTAAATAAACCACTTACCACTTCATTTACTTTATCGACAAATATTTATGAGTAAATATATTGTTCATATGCTCGTATACATATTTGATAGTATAGAATTATGTGTTATGAATTCTTGTATTTTGTGGTTTATTAATTTAATTTTTACTCTTATTTATAGTCCTCAGTTGGAATATATTGATGTTATTGAAGCCAGTTCTGTCAATAATGGCCATTATATTATATCACCACAAAATTACATCAACCGCAATAATATTAACAATGATCTGCAGTTTGGTTTCTTGCAAATAAATTTGACCAATCCACAGGAATATAACAATTTACAAATTAGTCCGTGAGTATTATTATTATTTTAAATTTAAATTTAAACTTTATATTGGTTAGAAAGGTATTTAATGCTTTCTGCTTTATTAAAAGAATTAAAATTTTTTGTGCAACCCTTGAAATTCAGCATGCTAATCCTCGAATGAAGTTAACTATTCTAGTAGGTGAGAGACCGAAAATATTGTTTGGGGACAAATTATAATTTCTCTTAGAAGTCTCGTCATGCATTTCGAAAAACCTACATTGCCCAGGATTCATTAGTGATACCTTAAGCCACAATGTTCGATGTATAATTCTGTTAATTATATTTTATTCAGCGTTAGCAACTGTTGGGATTTACTACTGTTCAATGTGATAAGCCACTTAGTCTGCCTGAGTCTGGATATCGAATACCAATGATGGATAAATTGTGATGTTACACACGATCCGATCCTTCTCTGGCATAATCCGCAGAATATCAAAAAAGAGTTCAGGTCCAATGAATCTTCTGCCTGAAGATTGATGGGTATTTACCCTAGTATTGCCCTTTTATCATTTGGGGTTAACACAACAGCTCTTCTATTTGTTTGGAACAATCCGTGAAACAAACTTGATCTGAGTTTTCACGATAAGTTCACCCATAGGTTCTTATCTGGTATTTGGTCGACGAATGCTGCCATTTTCGTGTACCAGAAATGGCAACATGAAGTCTACTATTATAATAGGAGGGTCATTTTCAAATAGTTGAAGTGCCCGCATATGCCCAAGTTGGCTATCTCAGGTAGTTTTATCACACTTTTATAGGCTTCCTCTTGAACCAAAATGTGTAATGGCAGAATATGTTGAATGGCGACCAAAAAGTCGCTGAAAGGCATATAATAAATGCTCTTGTAGCTTTTGTGGATATATAGGACAAGTGATGGTTCCAAGTGAGTGTCCTGTCCAAAATAAAGCAAAGACATTTTACCTCGTCAGAGAAATGGATGATTGAGCCATAAATCAATGTCGTTATGTGATGAATTTCGGTCACCGTTGATTTACCCCACTGATAGGAAAATTGCAGGTGATGAATTGGATACATTGCAAGATAGGTTTCCCTGATAATACAAAGCAGTCCAAGAGGTTCTCCATTGTTTTAAGAAAAAAAAGTAAGATTTTGCCAACTGTTCAAATTTATCACCAGCATTAGGTCTGAAAACAACCTTAACAACAACACCAGAATTCTGACATATGACAAGCCGCATGGATGTTGAAGATAGCATAGATAAATGCCATTAGGCCCTGGAGATTTGTAAGTGCTCAACTTTGATATCGCCCATCTCATACGTTCCTCTGCAAAGATCTTGCCCGCCAATTTCAGATTCCTGTTGGTAATAAAAGGTGACGAGGTAGATGACTGATTCGTGGATAAAGGTAATGATCCAGTAAAATGAGTCTCCAAAAGGAGTTCACATGTCTCCTCTGGCGATTCTGTATCATTTATATGATCCTGAGATAAGACCTTTTGTTATAGAATTGCCTCAAGATGATAGTCAATATTTCCGCAATATGTTTGTCATGTAGACCTTCCTAAGTTCCTTATTGAATTTGATGAGTGTAGAATTGTATATGAGCCAGTCACTCAGCTCTCCTTATTCCACCAGGAAACGTTCCTTTTAGGCCTTTTGGTATTGAGCTGGCACCAGTTTTCATATGCCCTCTGAATATTAAAACAAAGTTCCTCATATTAAATATCAATGTCCTTCGAGTATGATATATAGTACTTAGATGAGTGAGAGTCAAATAGCGATGAAAAATTAATATATTCTATAGTATTAATATTTTTTTCTTTTAAATTCATATTCGGGGCAAATATTTTTTGTTTATAAATTTTGTTTATTTAATTTCCTATATGAAAACCACTTTTTACCACATGAAAATATTCGATTGTAAGTTGATTGTGGTGTAGCGAGTAAGACGGCAGACTAACAAACACAACCAGCATGCTAATGCGTGTGATCAAATTTCAGTATGCTAAACAACTCTTATAGAACCCAAATAAAAACTTGTGAAATTTTGGACATCGCGAAGAAAATTCACCAGTTATAGCACTAAAAGTGGAAGCTGTTTTTCATACTGATTTCGCTTACAAATCACGTTATTTAGTATGCGAAGTTTTTGCTGGGCGACCAACGATTTTTATTTGAAAGTGACATTTTCAGAAATAGTTCTGTAAAAGTGTTACCTAGCCAGTACCCAATCTATGGAAAGGATCTAGAACTAACTCTTGAAGCAATGATCACAATAAGAAATAGTTATACAAAAGCATTAGGAAACTTTTTTATACCCACCATCAAAAAGATGGGGGGGTATATTGATTTTGTCATTCCGTGTGTAACATGTCGAAGGAATCATTTAAGACCCCACAAAGTATATATTTTCTGGGTCCTGGTTAGATTCTGAGTCGATCTAGCTATGTCCGTCCGTCTGTCCGTTTGTTGAAAGCAGGATAGGGCTCGAACGGGACAACGTAGGGGGACGAAATTTGGCATAAATATTTGTTTTATATAAGGTTTGTTTGGGATTGAAAATGGGCAAAATCGGTTAATAAACAAAAAAGTTATGGGCTAAAAACTAGAAACACAGGGTGTCCGTTTTATACTTTTCTGCTGATATTTCTTCAACAAAAGCATGTACGACATCGAAATTTTGTACGTATAGTTCGGGGATCGATATAAACTCGGAAACCAAAAATGGGCGTGGTCCGCCCACCTCCCATATAAGGTGAAAATCAACGAAATTGTGTTCAAATAGTTAAAGGCCAATGTAAACTTGGAAACAAAAATTGTGCGTGTCCGCCCACTTTACCGCCCCTTCCCATATATCGTAAAAATTGAAAAAGTTGATGGTGGGTATATATATAGATTCGGCCGGGCCGAATATAACATTTGCGCTTGTTAGAATCTGTATTGTTTTGGTAATGAACCATTTTTTAATAAGGCTCCCTTTTAAATCAATTGAATTTTTTTAAACTCTTGTTTTTAATTTTTTGAATTTTTTATATTATTTATTCAGTTCTGATTTAAAGCAGAAAGTAATTTCGAAACCAGTAATTTGTACAGAGAATACTAATTCTCAAAAACATCCCTTAATGCCAATTTAGAATTACAGTAGAGATCAACTTCACGATTGCCAGAATTGGTTGCAACACTACTAGTTCTTAGGATGTTATTAAAAAATCTGAAGTAGTTCTGATTACACTAGTTCTATAATCGTTTTTTAGAACATGTTCTCAAATTTGTCCTGGGATATTAGATTAGTAGGGTATTATATAATTAACAAATCTTTCCAATTAAAGTTGATCAAATCTTTAAATAGCCTTCGTTTCGAATTAGTATTGAATCGCATTCTTAAATAAGTATGATATTATTATAACTTTTTAATTCAATTTCAATTTGGAAATAATAACTACATAAGCCTGCAATAATCCTCTAAACTACAATAAAATGTGTGAAAAATCTAATAAAAATTATTTTGTTTTTATTTAAATTAAAATACACACAATTTTAGCAAACTGTTAACATAACACAAAAAAGCAATATCTGTCAGTTGATTGCAGAAATGCAAAAAAAAAAAAAAAAAAACAATAACGACTTTTATAATAAATATTTTCAATAAACCGGAACAAATACTGCACACGCAGTTGTATTAGTTTTTTATTTATTTTTTGAAAAAAAAAAAAAAAAAAATAAAAAAATATCTGCACTATACACATCATTTGTCTTGTATTCATACATATCCTTGAATTTCTATTTCATCATTACGACAATCATTACAAAAACACTCATATACTCTGCTATAACTATTCGAACTAATACATTTATTGCAACGACGTTGTTGAAGTATCGTTGAAATGTGTTTGCACCGACTAAAAAACATTTAATTTTACTACATTGTTTTACCCTTTAATATGGTGTAGAAGGAATAGAAATATTTCATATTATTAGTGAAATGCATACAAGAAGTTAGGATATATACGGAGAAGTTACAAGAGCTTTTTAAACTATAATTAATAAGTCCAGTTTAGAGAAAGTTTGTATATATCAGATAAAATATCTGTGAAATTAATTTGTACAGAATTCTTTGTATACCATTCCTACCGTTTACATTTCAATATTTATCTAATTTTTCTGTTTAATTTTTACACAAACTCATCGTATTCCTATCACAACTTGCCGTCAATCGTATGTTCATTGTCAGTTGTTTTTTACTAGCATGCAGATGTAATGAAACGAAACGTTTTGTTATTTTTATCCGTTTTCGTTAGCAAAGTACTTTATATTTTGTAGATCTCATCGAGAAATAATTCAATTTTAAATCAATTGTGTGTAAAAAGCAAATAGTTAAATACAATAAAAAATAAGAGAATATAAAAAATAAGAGATATTATATACTAAACTTAAACTATTAAGAAAAATGCGTCGTTGATATTACTAAAGGGGGTTGGGTGTTGGGTGTTGGGTACCACTATTCAGTAAAACGTATTTGTTATATTAAATTAAAGTGTATTGTGGAGTTAGTTGTAGGATGATCTATGCAAATGTCAAGTACTTATGTTCTTGCATTATAGTATTTTTTACAAGAACTCATGAATAGTGTAAATGCATCTAGTATATACATAGTTTTTTTTAGGACAGAAAAAATGTAGATAAAGTTCAATATTATTTTAAAAATAAAAGATTAAAAAGTCGTTGGATTTACTAAATACAATTTCAAGGAACGAAATTAATTTTTATACCCGCTATCAAAAAGATGGGTATATATTGAGTTCGTTATTCCGTGTGTAACAGTCGAAAAAAGCCATTTAAGACCCCATAACGTATATTTTTTCTAGATCGTGGTAAGATTCTGGCTAGATCTAGCTATGTTTGTCCTTCAGTCCGTCTGTCTGTTGAAAACAGGTTATGGTTCGGGGGGACCACATAGGGGACGAAAAATAAACTGGTTTGAAAATGTGCAGAATAGGTTAAGAAGAAAAAAAGTCATGGATCAAATACTAAAAGCTCTGGGTGTCCGTTTTAACTTCGGCTTATTATTTTCGGCTGATATCTCTTGAATAGAAGAGGATTGATATAAATTCAGAAAAAAATGGGATTTAAAATTGGAGACCGTAAAACACAACGCCTACATAAAAATATATTGAGTCAAATTTTCTTATCAATTGATGCATAGAGATGTAAGAAAACTTATAAACCATATATAACATTTTACAAGAGACAAAAAATTTCATAAATTCATAAAGCATAATCTTCATTCATTTTTTTATATGCATTTAGTAAGACTTATAAAACAACTACCTTTGTGTCAAATTTAGCGGCGGAAAATAGCTTGAAATGGTATACATATTGATCAAAAGTAGTAAAGATTATATAAATACTTTATATTGGTAATAATTTCATTAAAAAATAAAAAAATAAAAAATAAGTACATATTTTTTGCATGTGGTAAATTATTGTTTAGGTACTTATTTTTTAATATTCTACAAACAAAAAATAAGCTACATATTTTTTAACTTATTATAAGCAAAAAGTTGGTACATATTTTTTGATAAACTGTAAACTATATATTTTTGAGTATACTAGAATTAAAAAAATAACTACATAAATTCGTGGACAACTCGAACAAAAGTAACTAGTTATTGAGTTAAAACATAAGTAGTTTATTTTTGCTTCCAATTATACTTGCTAGCTTACGAGGAAAGCAAAGTTTTTGCTAGGTATTATTCCATTTGATAACAAGTCAGATAAATTTTAACAGAAGTATTCGAATATGTATACATTTTTAAAATTTAATAGCATGTTTCTCTATTTCGAACGAAAGCTTTCTTTCGCCTTCTAAGCGAACGAAAACTGATTTGGGTTTCTCTAACTCACTTCTATGCGAACACTGAGTCGAACGACAAGTCGAAAGAAAACGTAAGTGTTTTCATATAAAATTGGGTTTCTGTATTTCGAACGATAAGAACAAAAATGTCAAAATCAATCACTTGCTATTTTGCTTTCGACTGGTTGAATTTTTTAAAGAAAAATAGGAAAAATACTCAGAAGGATATTGCATATGTTCCTTAATCATGTTTATTATTCAATTTGATGTATTTGGTATCCATAAATGACGATTTTGTGTCTAAAAAACAATTTCTAAAAAAAGATAAAAAACATTTTAAAATTTTAATTTTTTTTAATTATTTTAATTTTGTTTGTTTATTTACTTGGTTGTATATACGTTTAAACAATTTAGTAGTATTTCTAATAGTTTTACGAAAAAAATTTACTCCGAAAGAAAAATAAAACAAAAACAATACGAAAAGACGTAACTCCATGCGAACGAAAGCGTAGGAAATACAGAAACCCAAAATTATTCGAATTCGTTCGACTTGCTTTCGTTCGCTTTGATTTTCATTCGACATAGAGAAACAGGCTATAAATCAAATTCCAAAGTCTTCAATTAATTTGAAAATATATTTTATTTCTTTAGATTGAATACAATTACCCAGGAAAAAATTTATAAAACGTTCTGTAATCAAAACAACTTCGGTTTCTTTAATAACATCCTTAGAATTAGTGGTTTCACAACTAATTCTGGAACTCATTGAGTAGAATCTAATTATGATACTAAATTGGTTTTAAGGAATGTTTTTGAGAACTATTTTTTTTTATGACTACATTACTTCTCTGAACAATCTACTGGTCGTAAATAACTTTTTAGAACTATTAAAATAACTTGAATAAAAAACAGAAAAAATTAGAAAAATAAAGCAAAAGAGTTAACAAAATTAAGTTGATTTAAATTGTGGTCTTTAGGAAATGGCCCATTGTAATAAAAAAGTTTCTGGCACCGTTCCCTAACAGTTGTATATTAAATGGGTTTTGAATGTGACAACTTCGAACAAAAATCATTTATTAAAGCACTAGTTCTAGAACCGTTTCATAGAATGGATACTGGCTAGATAACACTTCTACAGAACTAATTCTGGAGTACAGGAGTACATTTTCATTTTATCTAAAACTAGTTATAGAACTAAAATAATTTTTCCTGGGACTATTTTTTTTTCTATTTTAAAATTGAAATAAAATCAGTTTCAAAACATTTATTTTTTCTTTATTCATAGAAAATTATTCAATAATTTTATTCCATATAAATTTGATTGAATGATTTTTAATTTGTTTGAAAAAAAAAAAAAAAAAAATAAGGAAAAATAAGGAAAACAATTTTTTATACTTAAATATTTGGAAAAATTATATAACTTTTTTATTCAAACCTTTTGTGACTGAATATTTTTATTTCTTAGGAAACTCCTTATTGTATAAAATAAATATTGAAAATTTTCTTTTTTAATATATTGCACAGCGGGGCAGAATCGAAAACTTTTGGAAATAAATCTGTAACTTCTGATCGGCTGGTTGGATTTGCATGAAATTTCTCGCATCAAATACGATGTCAACTTTTCAGAGATATCTATTTTCTCCGGACTGCTTTTTTTTAATAATTAGGTCTCTTATCAGTTGTGTGTTGTTTACTCTTTCTTATGTCAAAAATAATATAAATTGAGTTAGTTTCATATTTTTTGTCAACTTCTTCCATAAACTTGCCTGTAAGTGTTACATCTTGTTCTTGGTATTAAGAATCAATAGCTCTTCTATATTGATATTCCTGGATTGGGGGCCAAAATCTGGAATTAAGAAAACTTTCTTCGCAAAAAAAAAAAAAAATATATATATATAAGGAGTGAGATCGAAAAATTCTTAACATACATAATATTCAATAACTTGGAAACGGTTGATCTTAGAGTTTTCATTATTTTTTTAGTCATTTGATAATTTAGCACAGATCACAGAAATATAATAATTTTTATGGTTCTAACCACTAGTTATAAAATTGTGGACCATTTTTGAAAACCCTTTCTTTGGAGATTTGATAGCTACTTCAGTCACTTTTTTGGAACAGTGTGCACATGTTCTGTTAAAATCTTCGGTATTTTGGGACACCTTTTATGTGCTCTTGAATTCACTTTTCACAAGAGCTCAATATCTCTCCCCTGGTCTAAGCTATGGAAAATTTTGACAATTGACCTCTCTTGGTACTAAAACTATGTTATTGATTTGGTACCACTCCAGAGCTTTCTTACCATAGTGACATGATACCAAATGGGTCCAAAAATATGTGGAAACGTTGTGCTTTTTTAAGAAAAGAAGAAGTTTTTTTTTACAAATATTCCTTTATGCATATTTTGGTATTTATAGATCCGAATGTATCAAATGACTTTCCTGTTTTGCCGCAACTGCAAAAAGCTTTCCATACCATGAATTTTGTAAGAAATTTTTGCTGTTTTTGGGTCTTAAACTTATCTCCAACATTGCTTCGAGCATTAGCAATAAACATTTTTGAGACACAAGCTGCGAAGATTCTGCCAGCACCTACATTTCTTCGTAAATTATACAGCTTGAGTATTTTTGTATGAAATTTGGTTTTAAATTCCGAGTCCTATTTTTGGTTTGTAATTTTTTTTGCAGAATTCCAGTTCGGAATTTTTTGAACTTTATATGTTATCAACTTTCCCATTAGCTTTAAATTGTCGCACCTAATAGTCGAAGTACTGAGAAAACTGAGCTGATTTTCTACCAGATGTGTTTGGAGTTTCTTTCAATATGCCTTCAATTTTCTGGCCTTCCCAATATCATGTGGTCCTTTTATCTTACCGAACTAGGTTTCACATCAATAGTCAAATTCTCCTGATACTGTTTAATAACATTAGAAACGGTTTTACGGACGACATTTAATTCTGTGGCCAATTATTTGTAAGACCTATTTGGATTTTTTGAAATCTTGTAGGACGTATATCTTTTTCGTCACTTATTTTGATGAAAATAAGGACAAATTAATATGGTTGTTATTAAAAATAATAACTGAAGTATTTTTCCATGACAACTAGATCAAAAATGAAATTGAAAAAAGATTCGGCTGTGCCGAATCTTTGATACCCTTCACCATATTACCATCTTACTATCTTATCGACATCATATTACCATATTACCGACAAATAATAAAATTTTCGCCTTAACGTATGCTTTCATATTTTCACATATTTAAATCTAAATTTTTTTCAAACTACGAAAATTTGAATATGAAAAAAAAAAACAATCATAGCGGGCTTTGCTTTTAAAAAATAAGCAACAACAATTCCATATTTATTTATTTTTTTATGTGTGTATATACTAGGGTGATCGACTCGGTTTTCCAACCGGTTTTTAAACCGGTTTTTTCAGTCAATGTGCTTTCGGTTTTTTCAAAATGTTTAATTTTCGAATGTCGAATAGACCGGTTTTTTTAAACACAAAAAACCGGTTTTAAAAATACCTTTTTATTTAAAAAACCATGCACTAAATATTGATATTTGAATCGAAATGTAAGATATTTTTTTTTAATATTCATAAAGTAAAATTTCTAATGTTTTAAAAATATAATTTAAGATTAAATAAGTAATAATTATCCTGAATGATATTTGTTTTATCTATTGTAACACCTGTAATATTTTTACACCTTTTTTTATTCTTTTTTTATTTAATATTTTCTTCGTTTTTCAAAGATTTTGTTTTAAAAAAAGTTTCACCTGAAGAATCGTTTCAATAAAATTGATTCTGACATTTTCCATATTAATCCATGGTTTCTGTTTATGCTAAGTAAATGTTAATATCATTTTTGATGATTATTTTCTTACAATGTTTACACCCTACATGCCTATTATGCGTTTGTGCTGATGTTTGTAACACCCAAAAATATTGGTCTCAGACCCACTTTCATTTGTACCAATCGGCTTGAAGTCGATTTAACGATGTTCGTCTGTCCGTCCATGTAAAACTAGTATTCAAAATACAAGTCGGAATTTTGATTTCTTATAGTCCAAGGACAAAGCGTGTCGAATTTGGTAATGATCGACCATTATTTCACCTAGCCCCCATACAAAAAACCACCCAGAAAAGGGGTTTAACGAAAATAAATCCCTTAAATATAGTAATAACTTTTGCACATCTAAGTTCCATATACGTTTAAATCTGTGTGCCGAGTTTCATAAATATCTGTCCATAATTGACTATAGTACTGGTCCACAATTCCACAAGTCTAGAAAAAAAGACCCCTAACCTAATTCTGATGCGCACAATGGTATTGTCGGCCTTGACCGACTATATCTTTATTTCTCGTTCTTAATGGGTTAATAGTTATATCCAAAAATAAAAAAATATTGATTTTTCTTTAAGAAATGTAGTCTTTTGATAGAAATATTAACTTCTGCAAAAAAACCGGTTAACCGGTTTTTTCTGAATTTTAAAAAGTTCAACCGGTTTTTTCAAAATACCAACTATTCGAACTATTCGAAAACCGGTTTCTCCAAAAAGTCGAATAATCGATCACCCTAGTATATACAAACTGACTGCATATACAGAGAACAACAACAACACTGTTATTCATTATATTACTTCTGTTGCTAACTAAACTACTTGTCTTATAGGCAAAAACGTCACTAATAGTCATTACAATGCTTAATATACATGTTTGTGTATGTATTTATGTATATTCTTAACAGATATGTGTTAGTTTTAAAAAATAAACAACAACAATTCCATATCTATTTATTTTTGTACAGACTGCATATACAAGGAACAACAACAACACTGTTATTCATTATATGACTGCTGTTTCTAACGAAACTACTTGTCTATACAAAAAACAAAAAACGTCACTAATAGTCATTACAATGCTTAATATACATGTTTGTGTGTGTATTTATATTCTTAACAGATTTGTTTTTGGTCCATAACTCTGTTGATTCTGAACGAATTTGGTTTATTAAAAAAAACGAAATTTTATTAAAACATTTATGACTGATCTATATAAAAATAAAAATCTGTAGCTTGAACAAGGGCTTCAAAAATAAAAAAATCGTTTTCCCCGATATCTCAGTTATTACTGAACCGATTTATTTAATTTTTTCAGAACAAAAATTCAGAAAATAATTTCCGAGCCCCCTTTAAAAATTCGAAGTCCCTGGTATATGCAGAGGCTTCAGAAACTGAAAAACCGGTTCCAAAAACCGGTTTTTAAAGCATATCTCCGCCATTTACAAACCGATCCTGCTGATTCAAAAAACCGAAATTTTATAAAAATATTTGTGACCGATCTGTATAAAAATAAAAATCTATAGCTTAAACCAGGGCTTCAAAAAATAAAAAATGCGTTTTGTCCGATATCTCAGTTATTATTGAACCGATTTATTTCATTTTTTCAGAACAAGAATTCAGAAAAAAATGTCCAAGACTTTTTTGTATAAACGAAGTCCCTAGTATATACAGAGGCTTCAGAAACTGGAAAACCGATTCTAAAAACCGGTTTTTTTAACATATCTCCGCATTGTATAAACCGATCTTGCTGAATTCCAATAGCAAAATTCTCGAAAGCATTTCCGATCGTTTGATATATATATTATATATGTCAGTTATCGGTGGGCTTCATAAACGCCATTTCAACCGACACACGGACGGACGGACGGACATGGTCCTATCGTCATCATTTCTTACAAGGATCCCGAAAATGTCAACTTTTTTGCTCTCCGACGAAAATTGTGGGAATTACAAACGGAATGACAAACTTATATATACCCTTTACACCTTTGGTGAAGGGTATAAAAATTTTGAATATTGATTCCGAAAAAAGTTATGAGGCATAATGTGTGTTAAGATTTTTTCGATCTCATTCCTTAACAAGTTTGAATAATAATATCTGCAATAAACTTTAACGATTTTTTGGTACAATTTGAGTTTTTTCTTAAGGCATTTAGAGAAAAAATTACATTATTTTAAGATTACCAATTTAAGAAATTTCCAATATAAATAAATATTTAAGATTTATAGGGTAGTGACCTTTAAGATGTAACCTTTAACTTGAAATTTTATTAAAATCCGTTAATATTGTTTCAAGTTATACCTAAATAAGTAAAATCCTACTTTGAGTTTAGAATTAATATTAATCATACGCCATCTAAATATAGTTACTATGCAAAAAAGGAATAGTCTAATGTAACTTAATTCTGAACAATTAGGTTAATAACATCTAATGAAATATATGGAGCTTAATATGTTCTTGATGTTCTTCTATTCTATTGCAAAATTAAAACGTAATATAGCAAAGATATCTCTATAAAACTTTCTGATTGATAGATGTACAGAAGTAAAACATTTAGAATATTTGATTATTTCATTATTGTATCAAGTCTCTAATAATATTTCAAGTTTGATAGAAGTTGGGCTGTTTTTTGGTAAGCCAAAATAAATGTGTTAGATAAAAAACCAACCTCCTATTATTTTATGCTACATATTTCAAAATACATAATGGATCTATTGATTTTTGCTACAATAAAATTGTAACAATTTTAATACTTACTTATATTTTACAATATAAAATATAAATGTTTTTCTTTTATCGATGCTAAAAATAAATGACCCACTGTTTAAATTTCATTAAAAGAGCTAACAAAGTTGTAATAAATTCAAATATTTAATACTATAATTAAACCATAAAGATAAGTATTTGTGTATTAATTCCTAAGAATTCATTAATTTTTACTTTCTTTTCTATACACTTTTATCTATTTTCACCTTTATTGTTGTTTAATTATAGAGTTCTCATACTCTCGAGTGATATGCTGTCACCATTAAAATGTTTTTACATTTTCAACATTCTTTGTTGTTGTTTTGTTTTTATTTTCTGGAACCAACAACTTGCTTCATTCAATACTCAATGCTGTAATTTAAAATTCTTCTTTTAGATTTTCCGAATTTTTTTTTTTTTTTGTCAGGAATTTGTATTTCTGTTGTTGGCTTGTTTTTTTCTTGGTCCTACTTTCTTGTTAGTCGGCATTAATGCTATTTAGCAGCACATTATAAAATGAAGTTGATTTCTTAGTATCCTTGAATTTAGAGGATTTATTTTCTAATGTTGCTGTAGTCCTATTTGTGGGATGAGGGCAGCAACAGCAGCTTTAAGCATAAATGTATGCGTAGTTTTTCTTGGTCTCTTTGCATCATTATAGTGTTACCTTTGGGTATCATTAGCATTTATTTCTTAAATGTGGGCGTTATACGTTTAATGTTCAACGGCCGTCTAGTGGCATGAAAAGAAAAATCAATGGTCCAGAGGTTAAATATGCGTGACTTGGTCTATTCATTGGTTTTTCGTTGCAAAATAATCTTAAAAAGATTTTCATTTTACTAAATGAGTATAAAATTGAAGTGTGTATGTAGGTACCTACTTATGTACTTATATTACAAGAAAGTATTGTGTTATTGTGTTAATACTGATGAATTTAGCTGTGTAGGTTGTGTAAAGCTGTTAAAGATGATTTAATGTTTAATAAAAATAATACAACAGCAAAAATTATTTATTTTATCAATACTTCTGTTTCTTTTTTATTTAGGTAAATATTTTGTGTCTAGTCTGTAAGAAAAATTAAATAAATTTTTAACATTTGAATTTATTTAAGAATAAATTTCAATATTTAATTATTGTTATTATAATGAGGCTTATTTTATATATGTTATTTAATTAGATATTACTGATACACTGTATGGTTTCACTTAAAGTACAATTTTAATATCTTTAGCAAATTAATAAAATTATTAAAAAATAAATAACTTTAATTAAATAATCTCCACCATATTGTGACATATTATACATATATTTTTTATTATTTTAATAAAAACCGTATTATATTTAATATATTTACAGAATTTTATGGTCGAAACCTATACCACTGGCTTGGTATTTCAGACCGCAATGGGAGCGTAAATTTGGTTACAAATGGCCCAGAGCATTATGCGATAATTGGATACGTACTGATAGATATCTTAGGTAAGTAAGCAGAAAAATATATATGCACATATGTATGTTTTTGTTACTCTTTAAATATTTTGTTTCCAATATTATACCCTATACTATAAGTGTTTATGGTATATACATATAAATTTGTCATTTCTTTTGCTATATGCTAAAATAAACTTTAAATAAGTTTTATATGATTTATAAATATGAAGGATACATCTTTATCTTTAAACAAATATTTCAGAGAATAATCCGCTATGTCACCAACATTTTTCATCACCGAAAAAATAAATATCCTTTAGTTAAAAGAGCGTAGAGTACGTACAATTTGTCCCAGCCGATTATAGGTATTTTACGTTATTGTTTTTGAAGCTTTGTTCGATGTCTGTTGGTAATATGAACGTCAGTACCTTTTGCAAAACAAATACCCATTTGAGTTTGTGTATAACTAAGGTTACCACAAAATGTAAGGTAATGCTCACATATGTTTACAGTGATTACTATTGTGCTACAATTTGTGGCATAAAATAAACTAGCGGAGCATATTTACCAGAGATGGTAGATTTCGTTTCATAAATAAAAATAAAAGGCGAAACTAAACTGAAAATTATTTTTAAATTTTATAATGTCAATAGTTCAATATGCATATTTCTATCGTATAATGTAATGAAACCCAGATAATAAATGATTCGATTTTTAGTACCTCAATAGTTTATAAAAAAAACTTAACCAATATTTTATAAAACAACAGATAAACACTACTTTCAAAATACTTTTTTTCATTAGAAATTATAAAACTTTGAGTTAAAAAACAAAAAATAAAAATTTTAAGGTAAATTTTCTAAAATTTTATTTGATCTCTTAACTCACTTGCTCAAAATAAAAAATGAAAACTCGCCAAAATTTTATAAAAATAAAGTAAAACACATTTTTATACCCTACATCACCGTAGGTGTTTTACGTTTATGCTGATGTTTATAATGCACAGAAAAAGATATCTAATATCTACTGGAAAGTAAACCAATCGACTCAGAATTACTTTTTAACTCGATCTAATGATGTTCTTCCGTCCGTCCGTCTGGCTGTATAGCTGGGTGTCCATTTAAATCTTGTGCACAGAGCACTGTTCACAATTTTGGAGATATTTCAATGAAATTTTGCTCGTGGAATTTTTATGACACAAGGACGTACCTATTGAAATTGGTTGTAATCGGTCCATTATTTCACTTAGCCCCCATACAAATGTTCCTACGGAATAGAGTTTCAACAGTCAAAAATGCCTTAAAAATATTTAATGAAGATCGGTCCACAATTGAACATAGTTCCCATATAAACCCCTCTTCAGAAAATCATTTTAACGTACATAAATCCCTATAATTTCGTTTTATAGTCAGCTGAGGTAATTTATTCGCCTCCAGGGTCTACTTACGGATCCAGAAAAATTAAGTAATAAGACGTTTGATTTAATCTTTCTGAGGGTTAAAATTATTATTATCTTTATTGAGTATTTATTTATTTCAAATGCAAAACATTTAGTACAAGAGAATAATTACGATAATGCTGAATCGGATTCTATCGGCTTCAATCATCTCTTCTTCAACTAGGTTTATTACGGTTATTCCTCTTATATTAGGTTCGGTTATTCGGCTTTTAGTAAGATCGATTCGGTTATTCGGCTTATAATAGGATCGGTTCGGTTATTCGGATTATATCAGGATCGGTTATTCAGCTTACAACAGTATAGGTTCGATTTATATTAGGATTATATTAGGATCAATCGTTTATTCGGCGTATAACAGGCTCAGTTTAGTAGTAGAATTCGACACACTCGACTGTCAAACTGGTTCGGGTTTATGGCGGAATCAGCTTCTGGTTCAGGTGGCAATTTGGGGATCGAAGATAGTATATTTTTCTACAATACGTACAATGGGTTCTTAAAGCTAATGTCTAGGTACTTCTGAAATTACTGTTACCATGCACTACTACGGGTTAATATTCTACTAAAATAGACGACGAGAAGTCACTTGTGAGAACAAGTGAATATAAGGAATGAAAACATCCACAAGGACTTAGAAATAACATTGGTAAAAGACGAATTTATTAAAGT
Source organism: Protophormia terraenovae (assembly GCA_951394005.1). NCBI lineage: Eukaryota > Metazoa > Arthropoda > Insecta > Diptera > Calliphoridae > Protophormia > Protophormia terraenovae. Next base: position 122,466,572 of record OX596073.1, on the reverse strand, counting down.
TCGTGAAAGATACACTATGAAACTACTATATCACCCTAATCCACTTGCAAGATTACTTACCAGAACGCAAACCTCATCAAGGCTTCGTAGAGGGAATCTACTAACCTACTAAGTTAAGACTTATTTGCCTTCATAGCTCTCAAACGAGATCTAATATTTTAGTTTAATTTTAGTTATAAGATTTAAATACTTATTGTTAGGCCTAATTTTTTGGCAGATTCAATAATAAAGAAAAAACGTATAAAAAAAAAAACTTGAGAACAGCTAACCGAAGTCAACTGTGAGAACGAGCAACCGAAGTCAACTGTGAGATCGACCTGCAGTAGTTTGATTACAAAGTTTACATGGACGGACAGACAGTCAGACGGACATCGTTAAATCGACTCAGAAAGTGATTATAAGCCGATTGGTATAAATTAAAGTGGGTTTTAGACCAATATTTTTGGATGTGACAAACATCAGCATCAACGCATAATACCCTCCCCCCCTATGGTGTTATAGGGTATAAAAAATGTAAAAGGACGTAACTCCATGCAAACGAAAGTTTAAGAAATAGAAAAATGATTCAAATTCGTTCAATTAGATTTTCGTTCGACATAGAGAAAATAATAATCAAAACCAACAGAACTTGGTTGGTTGGTTTACGTGGTAGCCCGTAAACTTACGGACAATCAATTAGGCTCGTTAGATTCCGTTTTGATGAGACCACAATACTCGTCAGGTGAATGAGTTGGATTGAGTCTGTAATGAAGTGTAGGGAAGAAAAATGAGAACATAAATTAATTAGTACCAGTCAGTAGCAATGAGATATTTAATAATGTCACTGAGTCTAGTGTCTGATATCTCACAGAGGTTGTCTAATTGGTACCTTCCCAGAAATTTATATCTGATTGCGTTCAAGGCTAAGCATTCGCATAGAAGATGATGTACTGTCTCTTCCTTCTCACGATTGCCACAACTACGACAGTATTCATTGTAAGGGAGACTAAGTCGGCTTTCATATTTTCCCATCGTCCAGTGACCTGTAAACAATACCATTACTCTCGAGATGTCATTGCGTTTGTAGCTAATGAGTTGCGTTAAGCGTTTCTCGTTGTAGGTAGGCCACGTTTCCTTCGCGACTCTACATTTGTACAGATTTCGCCATCTATTTTTCGCCTTTTCGATATGGTGTTTTTGGATTCAGCTTTTTACTGATCCTAACGGGATTGCGACAGAAACCGATAAGGAGGCATTCAAAGCAGAGCCTGCCCGGGCTAATTCGTCTGCCTGTTCATTACCATAGTGATCCCTATACGCAGGAACACAGACTATAGTAATGTCATACAGTCGACTTAGTCCTAACAGTTCCTCTTTACACTGTCTGATTAGAATAGAGGTAGTTTTGGGTGATTTGAGCGATAGTATTGCCGCCTGGCTGTCGACGAATTAACCAATATTCCCTTGAATATTTCTATCATGAATTAGTTTACACGCCTCTCTGATCGCTAGTATTTTCGCTTGGAATACGCTTGCCTCATCAAGGAGTCTATATGAGTGTCTAATTCCAAGGTCATTAGAGAAGACACCAGAGCCGAAACCGCAGTTCATCTTTGAGCCATCAGTGTATATTGTTCAAGAAAATTTCGCCTTCTCTATTCAATCCTGATAGGGAATAGGACTTTAATAATATTTCTGAAGTCCATCTGGGGAGTCATATAGTCGGTAGATTAATTGAGTTGCGGGGGTATTAAACTTAATATCCTCGCGTGCTCATATGTTCTTGATCTCCAGCTTTCCGTTGCAGATAATCTTATCGCACTATTGACTGATGATGGTGTTAGGTGCAATATAGTGTTCAGAGCTTCTGATGGACTAGTACGTAATGCACCTGCAATACCAATGGAAGCGGATCTTTGTATCCTGTAAAGTTGATCCACCACGTATCTCTTACTAGTAGCGATCCACCAAACAAGGGATCCATATACAAGAATGGACCTTACTATTGCAGTATATAACCAAAAGAACTTATTCCATTTTATTTAAAAAAAAAAAAAACTTCAGTTGTGCCCCCAAAAGTATGCACCAAATTAAACTAAATATGTTGTCTTAAATATATGAAGAGTTTTTCGATAAAGTTTAATTATTTTTTATTTTTTTAATATTTAATTGATTTTATATCTGAACATATCTCGTTTTACTCTTAGCAAAATATAATTTAACACTTATATGCATTTATGTTTAATATTAAAGAAAAATTCAAAACGTTGACATCAAATCGAAATACTGAAAATGAAAATGAAAAATGCATAAACTCAAGCAATTTAATATTTCAGGTCCTTGTTTTATGAAGAATCTGCAAATAACAAAATTCACATAAAGAAGAGCGTATAGAAATGGCTTTTTACATATTCTTAGCAATAGTTATCTTCTAATATTTGATCAGATACCGCTGATAGTTTGTGACAAAAGTCTCTGACAATTATCAGAAACAAAGTAAGACGTTCTGCAAAAACATTTTTATGTGTTTCTTTATACACTCTCAAAATGATGTAACTGTAACAAGTACTTACCTCTTGTCAAGCCCAAAAAGTACTTTTGAAAATATTTTACAATCTAATAATTCTTTACTGACTACTACTCACAAAAAAACTTACACACACAAGCTGTGTATAATATACACATGTGTATGCAAGTTTGCTAATTAAAATGTGTTACGATAAATTGTTCGTTTTTGTGCTTTATGTATTTTTCTGCTGCTACTGATACTTTTAGTATTATTGCTGGCAATGATGTTGTTTAATTTTGGTACGTTGTTCGTTCGTTATTCCCTGTCTAAGGTAGTTACAACTGTCAGTTAGTTATTAGTAGAAAAGTATAAAATACTCAGACTCTCATACATGCCCAGTAAGCATTTTTTTTATTATTTCTTTTATTTAAAGTCAAATGTCATATTAAATATTTATCCAATTTTTTGTAAATGATGAATATTTTTCGAACTTTTTTTATGAATTAATAATTATTGTATTTTTATTCAGGCTCAAGTTCATTATTGTAATAATGTTTCTAGAATACAGAAAAAGATTTATTAGACACTAGCAGGATGGAATGCATTTAATTATTTATTTATAAAAATTTTCAATTTTTTTTGGAAATATCTTTTGTAATTGTAGAGAATTACAGAAACTGTAAAATATATAAAATTATTTTTGGAAATCGAAAATTTTTGAATATTTTTATTATATTAATTAAGGATCAATCCAATATGTTTGCTGGGTATGTTTTGCAATAAAACTTGTGTATGTATTTCGAACACAGCTATGGCTATAAACATTTTTATTTTAATTGCTTGAGCTGTTTTAAAATCACTATAAAAAGTTGTGGCAACAGCAAAAAAACAGTTATAAAATGAAATTGTTTTCATTTTCACATTATTGATTTATATTAACATTTGTGTTTTATTTATTTTTGTATTTTGGTAGTAAAATTTTGTTGTTGTTTTTTTTGTTTGTAGAAATTTTGCTGCTGACTTACCTTTGTGTCCTTGTACCATGGAACAGGCAATTTATGATAAGGGTCGTTACAGGCCAGATCGTGAATGTGACAAAGATTCAAATCCTACATGTTTGCGTCATAAGGGTGCTATACATTGTGTTGTGAGTGGTACACCAACGTAAGTAAAAACTAAATAAAAATTAATATTAAAAAAGGATACACAATTTCAATTAATTTTTAATTAATTAATAATCTTTTGTTATTATATTAATTCAGAGCCCAAGGTGCTGAACAACAATGTTGTTATGATCGTTATGGTTTCTTAATGTTAACATATGATCAAATGTGGGGTTCTCGTCCTCGTCGTATACACAATTTGGGTAAAATGCCCTGGAATGAGGCCAGTAAAGTACCCACACTCTCTACATGGTTCCATGATATGCGTCCCTTTTACACGTGTTGTTTGTGGCAACAAGAACAGGCTGTTGGTTGTGAAACTTATCGCTTTGAACGTCGTCCTTCCCAAGATTGTGTAGCTTATCAGGCTCCTGGTGTAGCTGGTGTCTTTGGTGATCCCCATTTCATTACTTTCGATGGTACTCAGTACACTTTCAATGGCTTGGGTGAATTTGTATTATCACGAAGTGTAGATGCCGATCAACGTTTTGAAGTTCAAGGACGTTTTGAGCAAATGCCCAATAATATGTATGGTGCTGTACCTGCCACTCAATTGACAGCAATGGCTATGCGTGGTAATACTACTACAACAATTGAAGTACGTATACGTCCTCAACATGCTCGCTGGCGTTATAGAATGGATGTTTTGGCTGATGGTCGTCGTGTGTATTTTGATCGTGAAAGTTTGAAATTCCAACATTTTGATGGTGTTACTGTTTATACACCCACTTATTTATTGAATCAATCGCAAGTTATAGTAATGTTTGATTCTGGTATTGGTGTGGAGGTTATTGAAAATGAGGGCTATATGACGGGACGTGTTTATTTACCCTGGCAATTTATAGTAAGTTTTGTTTTTTTATTTTATTTTAATTTAATTTAATTTTACTTATATTTTAGAATAAAACTGCTGGCTTGTTTGGCAATTGGAGTTTTAATCCGCTTGATGATTTCACCTTACCCAATGGCCAAGTTTTGAACTTAAATCCCAATACTAAAGACTTTAAAATGATACACGATCAATGGGCTATGAAATGGGCTTTAGCTGATCGAGATTTACCTGGTTTAGGTGCAGCTCTCTTTACGCGAGAATTTGGTCGTACGGCCAGTTATTATTCGAATGCTTCATTTGTACCAAATTATCAACGAGAACCGGCTGATTTTCTTCCTGCTAATCGATCGTATGATATAGAACGTGCTGAAGAGTTATGTGGTGAAAGTTATCAGTGTCGTTATGATTATGGCATGACATTGAATCGAGATTTGGCTCACTTTACAAAGAATTACTATGATAGTTTGGTGAACATAAGAACACTGAATTCAGAGTGAGTATTAAAATTTCAATTTAAATATTTTTGAATTGAAGTTTATAGTTATTGTAGAGTTTAAAATGATATTTAAGGCTGAGAATCTATTTTGTTTCAGCTTTATTTCCAGTTAAAATTCTTTGTAAAATTGCTTATTTGTAAACTGCAACTATCGAGAACTTTAAATCTTAGGCCCCATTAACTTTATGTACAATATATTGAGTTTCCCGATTTTTTTTCTCTCACTCTCAACTTAATATCAGCAGCAGTTAATTTAGAAATAGAGCTAAGAAAGAAAAGAGTGCATAAGTCATGACCGGATACCTCGAATTTTATTGGCTACACGCCACGTTAGGGGAACGTGTATAACTTACTGCTCCATAAAACGCAGCAAGTAGTCCATTGCTTCTTTGGAATAAACAGATTCATTTTAAATCAGATTAAGTTTATCGCTGAGTTTTTTGGTGGGTAGAATTAGACCGAAGCTGATACAGTACTTGGTTTAGGGTAGGATGTCAATAATTTGCATTGATCGAGATTTCGTAAACTCCTTACATGCAGTTTTCATGAAAGTGTAGGACTTTCTTATTTTCACATCTCATGATCTTGAAACCCTTTAACCATTTTAGGCAAACCACTGATGGGATCACTGCTTCTGAGATCGTTACCTAGCATCCGCAAGATCTTTTTCGAATTGTAGCAATCTGCCAGGAGTCATTTTACTTTCACATTGACTACAGTTAAGTTAGATCTTAAGCACTTAATTCTCATTTTGTCTCTGCTAATTAATAAAAGATTTACTGAAATCATCTTTGGTAGCTACTACAGTGTCTGACCAAAGTGAAGTTAGACACATTGTGTAGAATGTTAGTAGACCTTGTCATGCCAAATCGATCATCAATCGTCTTTAAATATAATGTGGATTTCTTTGAAGTGTCAGTTCGTACATACAAAATTTAGATTGTTTTTGGTACAGTATTTTCGTAGTAAGAATACTATTGGACAAAGTTTCATATTTCTGTATATGTTACATCAGAAGCCTTTCCCGAGATGACAAGGTCATTGGATCCAGAGCATCCAATGATCCGACGTATTATTTGTAGCCTGTCAAGCATTTTCTTAACATTTTCTTAACGGGGCACAGTTGGGCCAATCGCAATTTGATAACAAAACTGTATCTTAAAACTACTAATCAAATCGAATCGTAGTGTATGGGAAAGTTGAAGAAGCGGACCTAAAATGACATAAAAATTATCTTTAAGTCATCTTGTAATAATACGAGATAAGTCATAGGGTGTCAAAGTTGACCACCTCGAGTATATAAAAGTAAAAAAAGCTTCTGCAAATCAAGTCCGATTTGAGATTTTTATATATTTTTTTTTAAGTGTATATTCATGTTCCTCTAGCGTACAGATCTTTATATGCCTTTTTAAAATTTAGACCTTTAAGTCTCTGGTTGTAGTCAATAGAGTCAATATCTGAGTCTTTTTTATCCTGTCTAGTTAATCATTTTTATGTATTATATACATCATTAACAGAACGATCTCTTGGATCCGGGGTATTTGTCATTCAGACCTGTGATCTCTGCCATAGGTTTTACGTTTCTTCTGCAGATAAAACGAAGCTAAATTTGTGCATAATTTTCCAGTCAATAATAGAATTTTTATAGGAGTTAAATCTGAAATTTATGTTATTAGTCTCTGTTGTAATACAGACACATTTCTGTTATTCTGATCTATAAAAAAATCCTCCTTTTACTAGAAATGCATATGGTGAAGAAGAATCTGTTCTCAGTTTTTTTCTATAACGTATTGCTTTCTTTTACTGGGCATACAGCTCGAGAACGGCTTGTTTGATTTAGATTTTTTATTTTTTTTTTTTTTGCACTTATTTCTCAATAACTTTAAAGCTATTTAGCAGATAAAAAAATAAATGATATTAAGATATCTTAAAAGTAATTTAAGTCAGCTATTTATTTAAATCAGTCCAAATCACTATATTCCACTAATTTTTAGTAAAAAGAGCAACAACAAAATCTTTTTTTTGCCGACCAGGAAACGATCAATTTTTATATTAATTCCATTCGGTGTTATTGCTCACTGTTAAATATTTAAGGACTTTAAGAAATACCTAAATCAAATTAAACAATCTATACAAAATAAATAATACCTGTGTTTCTGGGAAATGATCAGGAGGCCACATTCTTCCACTACAATAGAGTATTATTTTCATAAAATTCCTATAAAATATATACATTATTAAACAAACCATTTGTATATTGATTGATTGCAAAAACAATTTCAAATCAAAAGAGTATTAAATCAACATTATATATGTATTTTTTTATTTATATTTATTTGATTACATACCTGTTGTTATTCTATTTATTGTATATCGTCATTAATAAGCTGTAATTTTATTTTTAATACAATATTTATTTATTTATTTTTCACCTTTATAGACGTGTGGTATCCTGTGGTGTATTAGAAACACCACGTTTCGGTCGTAAATTATCATTCAATTTTATGCCTGGCGCTAAAGTGTCCTTTGAGTGTAATGAAGGTTTCGTTTTGATTGGTGATCAAAGACGTGAATGTTTATCGAATGGTTTATGGAATTTACCCGAATATGGTTATACTGAATGTTTACGTAAGTTGTTGTTAATAGTTCTACTACTTGTAACAGGAAAAAGAAAAAAATATGTTTATTTCATTGTAAAACACACAGTTAATCAATTTAATGTTATTTTTGTTAGTTTCATTACTTTTTTATGACAATTTTACTGACTTTTTTTTACTATGTGTGTCTCTTCTTTTTTTATTGGCTGCTTATTTAGGTGAAGTTTTCTATACCAGACGTGTAGCTTTTATAGCAATTGGCATTATCTTAGCTGTTATTTTACCGCTAATGTTGTGCATAGTTTGTGGTGTATATCGCTATCGCCAGAAGCAGCTGAAGGAAGATCCACAATGGCAGATGACTTTACCACGTTCGAGAGCCTCTTCACGTACCAATTTGAGAGCAGTGGGTACAGGATTGGACGATGATAGCGATACGGATAATACCGGAACTTTAAAGAAAAGTAGGTCTTATGATAAAGTATATCGTACGAATGAACCACTACCGGGAAAACCCCGTATTGACTTTCCAGCTAAAAAATGGGATCTGGATGACGAGGATGTGACATCATCAGAAGGTAGTGAAAATAAAGATACAAAATTAGCTAAGGATATTGAATACATTAATAAAACAGGTGAGAAGCCCAAACAAATGGGTAGACGTTCATTGCGTGCTGCCTCTGGAACGGATTTGGATAAAATGGGAGCCGGCACACCGATAGATGACCATGAGGAGCCAGGCCATGATCAGGAAGATCATGAGGGAGTGGGTAATGTACATCCGCCTGGCTATCATCAGCCACCCTCGCCAGAAGTTGATGACCATGATGTACATGGTGTTCCAGTAGGACAAACCCAGCCCCAACAACAATACAGTCCTACATTTAGTGGTGCTGATAGTCGCAATAGTGGTGAGAGTTCAATGAGTTATCTACCCAATGGTCCTGCTCAAGCTCGTTATGGCGGTGTACCAGTACTGCCCAATGCTAACAGTCAATTCTTTAGTCGTCCTCCCTCCTCTATGCCAGCACCAGTAGCCACCACCCCTATACGTCCGGCTCCTATTGTTGGTTCTCCTTTAACACAGGATAATGGTTTGCCCTCCCCACCTCATGCAGCCTCACCTACCCCATCTAATCAAAGATCCACTGAAGTCTAAATTCCATATTAATAAAATTCAATATAACTCTAACATACCACCACCTGTATAAATGTCACTATCTACCATGATCTAACAAAATCCTTTAAATCTTCAGCTATTTGGTTCATGGCCTCTCATTCACGTCAAATAACTAAAAAAAATTAAATAATTCGCCTTCAAAAGCTAAAAAGTTCAAATTTTTATCAACTTTACAACAATTTGTTTATTGTTTTTACCATTAAATTCTAAGTCAGCTAATAAAAGTTGGTTTTTTAAAAAAGAATCTGGTTTTTGGTCCCGATTTACATTATAAAACATCAACTTAAACATAATCATAAGCGTCCTAACTAAGCATTTGTTTATTTTACATGTATGTAAATATGTATTTAAACATTATTGTACCCATTAAGCCATGACATCCATCAAATAAGTCAATAGTATTTAAAAATGTGCTTTAATTCAAACAGAACTAACAAATAAACCATAACATTTGCATTAATAAAAAAATATTTTTATATTTGTAATAATCTTTTTTCTTTTTTTTATACCTTTTTTTCTCTTTTAAAAATAGAAATATAACATTCATTTTTATTATTCCTTAATTGATTTTATTTTGATTCTTGCTGTTTTAATAAAATTAACAATTTAATTCATTGGCTGGGTAAAATACAAAATTTATTTTGTTTTTCTTTTTTATTAAAAAAATCATTAGTTTTTTTTTCTTTATAAAATTTATAATAAATAATAAAAATTATTACTTTTTTCTTATTTTTTAATTAAAATATCAAATTTTGTTTTTATTTTTCTTTAGAAAAAATACCTAACTAATTAAATTTCTTTACAGCTTTGATAATGCCAATTGTTACACAAAAGCGTTTCCTTTAAACTGGTATTATAAAATTAATATATTTTCTTTCTATTCCTTAACCTCATTTCCCATTTCCTAGTAATGTAACGAAAAAGAAAACAACAAAATTTATATAAATCCATAAATTGAATTCATTAACACTTTGGTGTAACATGTTGGCATTATTCAAATTAATTATTTACGTTGCCGAAATCAATGCTAAAAGTTTGTAGTTTGAGTTGGAAAACCAGAAAGTAAAACAAGTAAGAAATATATGAAAATGTGGTTGATGAAGCCCGACCATGCAATACCCTATAATTTAAAGTAGCACAGTTTTGGTTCTGTAAAATATATTGATTTCCATTTTTTGGTAGTATAAGTAATTAGGAATTACCTCAGCTTGACAAGAAAATTTATTTAAAAAATGGGAATTTCAATTTTGTTAAACAGTTTTTAGAGGAAACTATAAATATTTTCTTTCTTATAAATTAGTTAATAAATCCTAAAGAAATTTTTTTTTGTTCCATTAGCCAATGTTCGAATGTGTGTTTGTGCAAAAATAAGCAAAAATAAGCAAAAATGGAATTTTCCGTGACTTAATAATCTTTAAAGTGGCATTGTTTCGGTTCTGTAAAAGATATTGATTTCAATCTTTTTCTGTGTAACAAGGAATTACCTCAACTATGCCAAAATAACACAAAAAGTCTTCATTTTTGCAATTTTCTAATTCAAAATCGTTTATCTTTGGACTCGGTAAAGATATCGACTTAAAATTTTTTTATTCGATAGATAATTCTTTAATTAGTAAAAGGAAAAACAAATGAAATCAGTCAGAAACACTAGGATATATATGAATAAAACTGGACCAAGAACATGCAAAATTGAGGTACTTAAAAATTCAAATGGAAATAACTCAAAAAATATAAGATAAATAGGACATGTAAGCATGTTTTTTGTAGCTCTTATCAGTGCCTATAATAATGTATAAGAATATTTGAAATTGGACGAGAAACAAAAATTTGGCAAGCGATTAAAAAATTTCTATGTCAGAGATAACCAAATTTGAGTCCTTTTAGCTCCGCCCTGAGGGGTCTGTTACGTCCCCCTTCCAAACTTAACATTGTACACTCCTCTGCTATACATATACCAAATTTCATGCAAATCCAATTAGCCGATCCGAAGTTACAGATTTATCTAAAGACCAAATGTAAATAAAAATGAAATTGAAAAAAGATTCGGCTGTGCCGAATCTTTGATACCCTTCACCATATTACCATCTTACTATCTTATCGACATCATATTACCATATTACCGACAAATAATAAAATTTTCGCCTTAACGTATGCTTTCATATTTTCACATATTTAAATCTAAATTTTTTTCAAACTACGAAAATTTGAATATGAAAAAAAAAAAAAAACAATCATAGCGGGCTTTGCTTTTAAAAAATAAACAACAATTCCATATTTATTTATTTTTTTATGTGTGTATATACTAGGGTGATCGACTCGGTTTTCCAACCGGTTTTTAAACCGGTTTTTTCAGTCAATGTGCTTTCGGTTTTTTCAAAATGTTTAATTTTCGTATGTCGAATAGACCGGTTTTTTTAAACACAAAAAACCGGGTTTAAAAATACCTTTTTATTTAAAAAACCATGCACTAAATATTGATATTTGAATCGAAATGTAAGATATTTTTTTTTAATATTCATAAAGAAAAATTTCTAATGTTTTAAAAATATAATTTAAGATTAAATAAGTAATAATTATCCTGAATGATATTTGTTTTATCTATTGTAACACCTGTAATATTTTTACACCTTTTTTTATTCTTTTTTTATTTAATATTTTCTTCGTTTTTCAAAGATTTTGTTTTAAAAAAAGTTTCACCTGAAGAATCGTTTCAATAAAATTGATTCTGACATTTTCCATATTAATCCATGGTTTCTGTTTATGCTAAGTAAATGTTAATATCATTTTTGATGATTATTTTCTTACAATGTTTACACCCTACATGCCTATTATGCGTTTGTGCTGATGTTTGTAACACCCAAAAATATTGGTCTCAGACCCACTTTCATTTGTACCAATCGGCTTGAAGTCGATTTAACGATGTTCGTCTGTCCGTCCATGTAAAACTAGTATTCAAAATACAAGTCGGAATTTTGATTTCTTATAGTCCAAGGACAAAGCGTGTCGAATTTGGTAATGATCGGACCATTATTTCACCTAGCCCCCATACAAAAAACCACCCAGAAAAGGGGTTTAACGAAAATAAATCCCTTAAATATAGTAATAACTTTTGCACATCTAAGTTCCATATACGTTTAAATCTGTGTGCCGAGTTTCATAAATATCTGTCCATAATTGACTATAGTACTGGTCCACAATTCCACAAGTCTAGAAAAAAAGACCCCTAACCTAATTCTGATGCGCACAATGGTATTGTCGGCCTTGACCGAATATATCTTTATTTCTCGTTCTTAATGGGTTAATAGTTATATCCAAAAATAAAAAAATATTTATTTTTCTTTAAGAAATGTAGTCTTTTGATAGAAATATTAACTTCTGCAAAAAAACCGGTTAACCGGTTTTTTCTGAATTTTAAAAAGTTCAACCGGTTTTTTCAAAATACCAACTATTCGAACTATTCGAAAACCGGTTTCTCCAAAAAGTCGAATAATCGATCACCCTAGTATATACAAACTGACTGCATATACAGAGAACAACAACAACACTGTTATTCATTATATTACTTCTGTTGCTAACTAAACTACTTGTCTTATAGGCAAAAACGTCACTAATAGTCATTACAATGCTTAATATACATGTTTGTGTATGTATTTATGTATATTCTTAACAGATATGTGTTAGTTTTAAAAAATAAACAACAACAATTCCATATCTATTTATTTTTGTACAGACTGCATATACAAAGAACAACAACAACACTGTTATTCATTATATGACTGCTGTTTCTAACGAAACTACTTGTCTATACAAAAAACAAAAAACGTCACTAATAGTCATTACAATGCTTAATATACATGTTTGTGTGTGTATTTATATTCTTAACAGATTTGTTTTTGGTCCATAACTCTGTTGATTCTGAACGAATTTGGTTTATTAAAAAAAACGAAATTTTATTAAAACATTTATGACTGATCTATATAAAAATAAAAATCTGTAGCTTGAACAAGGGCTTCAAAAATAAAAAAATCGTTTTCCCCGATATCTCAGTTATTACTGAACCGATTTATTTCATTTTTTCAGAACAAAAATTCAGAAAATAATTTCCGAGCCCCCTTTAAAAATTCGAAGTCCCTGGTATATGCAGAGGCTTCAGAAACTGAAAAACCGGTTCCAAAAACCGGTTTTTAAAGCATATCTCCGCCATTTACAAACCGATCCTGCTGATTCAAAAAACCGAAATTTTATAAAAATATTTGTGACCGATCTGTATAAAAATAAAAATCTATAGCTTAAACCAGGGCTTCAAAAAATAAAAAATGCGTTTTGTCCGATATCTCAGTTATTATTGAACCGATTTATTTCATTTTTTCAGAACAAAAATTCAGAAAAAAATGTCCGAGAATTCTTTTTTAAAAACGAAGTCCGTAGTGTATACAGAGGCTTCAGAAACTGGAAAACCGGTTCAAAAAACCGGTTTTTTGAACATATCTCCACATTGTATGAACCTATCTTGCTGAATTCCAATAGCAAAATTCTCGAAAGCATTTCCGATCGTTTGATATATATATTATATATGTCAGTTATCGGTGGGCTTCATAAACGCCATTTCAACCGACACACGGACGGACGGACGGTCGGACGGACGGACGGACGGACATGGTCCTATCGTCATCATTTCTTACAAGGATCCCGAAAATGTCAACTTTTTTGCTCTCCGACGAAAATTGTGGGAATTACAAACGGAATGACAAACTTATATATACCCTTTACAGCTTTGGTGAAGGGTATAAAAATATTGATATCACCAAATATGTTAGTAAATAATTCAATTAAGTGGATGATTGAATGAATTAAAAATTTAAATGATAAATAAAATCTTGCTTAAATTTGATTCTTATTGTAGTTATATTTGAATATATTTATTAAATTTTGATGCAAAATTGAACAACTGTGTTAATTAACAAATATATGGTAATAATTTTTTCTGTGTACTTAATAATAAATAAAAAAAACAAAAATAAACGTGATCATTAATATCACCTTTCCCTGAATTAGGCGCCATTTTCCACCCCTTTTACCCCAATGAGAAGCGGTTAAAAATATTATATGTCAATATCTCCACTTCTTTGGGCTAAGTGGAAACATTCTTCCGAACTTGAAATTGTACACTTCCCTGCTATAAAATTGTATGCAAATCTAACCAGCAGATTATTTGATTCTATCCCACGGATTTATATGTAATATGGTAACTATGGTCAATTATGAAGCAATATTGATAAAATTTGGTATTGTCGTTTTTATATGAAATTTATGTACGATAACGTGATTTTCGGAAGAGGGGTTTATATGAGATCAATTGCAAATTATGGATCGATTTTCATGAAATTTTTCAATAAGCATCATTCTTATATCATTAAAGTTCCTCGTGCCACATTTCATTGAAAAATCTACTTAAAAAGGGATTCTGAATCGAAAGGTTTATTTTATTCTGCGTTTTACAAACGTCAGCAAAAACGCATAATACCATAACCAGCTGTGTGTTGTAGAGTATAAAAACCAAATAAAAATAAATTTTAGTCAATTTATTTCTGGGAACGTTATCTAGATTCTAGAGTATTATTAGTTATAAGCTTTAGGAGATTAATAATTATTCGTGGAACAAATGCTGTATCTATATATTTTGGAAAAAGATAAATAACAGCAAAAAATTAAAAGGACTTTTATTTATAGAAACTACATCATACTTAGTTACACCAAATATAGGGAATAAACTTATTTCGAGGAATAACAGTGTTTCGGTTTGTTTTTCTTGATCATATTTATGTTTTTGAAAAGAGAAACGTGGGAATAAACCTATACATAGGAAAAATTAATTTTTAGTGGTATGAGTATTTGTTTCTCCCTTAACTTATCACTTGACGATTTTATTATCATTACATTAAATATTTTTATATCAACATCTGTGCTGACATTTATTGTGCCCCTTAATGTATACCGTTCGATGTCCGTTCATTCGTCTAGTCGAGTGACTGGTTGTTTGTCCATGAAAGCTTTGTGACCAATGTACAAGTCGCCATTTTTAGGATATCATGATAAAATTTGGTACAATTAATATAAAATGAAAGATTGATTGAGAATGAAGCCAGAGGATAGCTTAACATTCTCTTTGCGCCGTATGTAATTATACCACCAAAATGATTTAAAATAATATTGTAAACATACAAGAGATTCACTATAATAAAAATAAATAGCTCTGTAAATTTCCATCAAGATTACTGAATTAATTTCTGAGTTAAAATGTTTGTAGTATATTTTTAACTAAATATTTGTATTAATAAGGAGTGAGATCGAAAAATTCTTAACATACATAATATTCAATAACTTGGAAACGGTTGATCTTAGAGTTTTCATTATTATACCCTTCACCAAAGGTGTAAAGGGTATATATAAGTTTGTCATTCCGTTTGTAATTCCCACAATTTTCGTCGGAGAGCAAAAAAGTTGACATTTTCGGGATCCTTGTAAGAAATGATGACGATAGGACCATGTCCGTCCGTCCGTCCGACCGTCCGTCCGTCCGACCGTCCGTCCGTCCGTCCGTGTGTCGGTTGAAATGGCGTTTATGAAGCCCACCGATAACTGACATATATAATATATATATCAAACGATCGGAAATGCTTTCGAGAATTTTGCTATTGGAATTCAGCAAGATAGGTTCATACAATGTGGAGATATGTTCAAAAAACAGGTTTTTTGAACCGGGTTTTCCAGTTTCTGAAGCCTCTGTATACACTACGGACTTCGTTTTTAAAAAAGAATTCTCGGACATTTTTTTCTGAATTTTTGTTCTGAAAAAATGAAATAAATCGGTTCAATAATAACTGAGATATCGGACAAAACGCATTTTTTATTTTTTGAAGCCCTGGTTTAAGCTATAGATTTTTATTTTTATACAGATCGGTCACAAATATTTTTATAAAATTTCGGTTTTTTGAATCAGCAGGATCGGTTTGTAAATGGCGGAGATATGCTTTAAAAACCGGTTTTTGGAACCGGTTTTTCAGTTTCTGAAGCCTCTGCATATACCAGGGACTTCGAATTTTTAAAGGGGGCTCGGAAATTATTTTCTGAATTTTTGTTCTGAAAAAATGAAATAAATCGGTTCAGTAATAACTGAGATATCGGGGAAAACGATTTTTTTATTTTTGAAGCCCTTGTTCAAGCTACAGATTTTTATTTTTATATAGATCAGTCATAAATGTTTTAATAAAATTTCGTTTTTTTTAATAAACCAAATTCGTTCAGAATCAACAGAGTTATGGACCAAAAACAAATCTGTTAAGAATATAAATACACACACAAACATGTATATTAAGCATTGTAATGACTATTAGTGACGTTTTTTGTTTTTTGTATAGACAAGTAGTTTCGTTAGAAACAGCAGTCATATAATGAATAACAGTGTTGTTGTTGTTCCTTGTATATGCAGTCTGTACAAAAATAAATAGATATGGAATTGTTGTTGTTTATTTTTTAAAACTAACACATATCTGTTAAGAATATACATAAATACATACACAAACATGTATATTAAGCATTGTAATGACTATTAGTGACGTTTTTGCCTATAAGACAAGTAGTTTAGTTAGCAACAGAAGTAATATAATGAATAACAGTGTTGTTGTTGTTCTCTGTATATGCAGTCAGTTTGTATATACTAGGGTGATCGATTATTCGACTTTTTGGAGAAACCGGTTTTCGAATAGTTCGAATAGTTGGTATTTTGAAAAAACCGGTTGAACTTTTTAAAATTCAGAAAAAACCGGTTAACCGGTTTTTTTGCAGAAGTTAATATTTCTATCAAAAGACTACATTTCTTAAAGAAAAATCAATATTTTTTTATTTTTGGATATAACTATTAACCCATTAAGAACGAGAAATAAAGATATAGTCGGTCAAGGCCGACAATACCATTGTGCGCATCAGAATTAGGTTAGGGGTCTTTTTTTCTAGACTTGTGGAATTGTGGACCAGTACTATAGTCAATTATGGACAGATATTTATGAAACTCGGCACACAGATTTAAACGTATATGGAACTTAGATGTGCAAAAGTTATTACTATATTTAAGGGATTTATTTTCGTTAAACCCCTTTTCTGGGTGGTTTTTTGTATGGGGGCTAGGTGAAATAATGGTCGATCATTACCAAATTCGACACGCTTTGTCCTTGGACTATAAGAAATCAAAATTCCGACTTGTATTTTGAATACTAGTTTTACATGGACGGACAGACGAACATCGTTAAATCGACTTCAAGCCGATTGGTACAAATGAAAGTGGGTCTGAGACCAATATTTTTGGGTGTTACAAACATCAGCACAAACGCATAATAGGCATGTAGGGTGTAAACATTGTAAGAAAATAATCATCAAAAATGATATTAACATTTACTTAGCATAAACAGAAACCATGGATTAATATGGAAAATGTCAGAATCAATTTTATTGAAACGATTCTTCAGGTGAAACTTTTTTTAAAACAAAATCTTTGAAAAACGAAGAAAATATTAAATAAAAAAAGAATAAAAAAAGGTGTAAAAATATTACAGGTGTTACAATAGATAAAACAAATATCATTCAGGATAATTATTACTTATTTAATCTTAAATTATATTTTTAAAACATTAGAAATTTTACTTTATGAATATTAAAAAAAAATATCTTACATTTCGATTCAAATATCAATATTTAGTGCATGGTTTTTTAAATAAAAAGGTATTTTTAAAACCGGTTTTTTGTGTTTAAAAAAACCGGTCTATTCGACATTCGAAAATTAAACATTTTGAAAAAACCGAAAGCACATTGACTGAAAAAACCGGTTTAAAAACCGGTTGGAAAACCGAGTCGATCACCCTAGTATATACACACATAAAAAAATAAATAAATATGGAATTGTTGTTGTTTATTTTTTAAAAGCAAAGCCCGCTATGATTGTTTTTTTTTTTCATATTCAAATTTTCGTAGTTTGAAAAAAATTTAGATTTAAATATGTGAAAATATGAAAGCATACGTTAAGGCGAAAATTTTATTATTTGTCGGTAATATGGTAATATGATGTCGATAAGATAGTAAGATGGTAATATGGTGAAGGGTATCAAAGATTCGGCACAGCCGAATCTTTTTTCAATTTCATTTTTTTAATCATTTGATAATTTAGCACAGATCACAGAAATATATAATTTTTATGGTTCTAACAACTAATTATAAAATTGTGGACCATTTTTCAAAACCCTTTCTTTGGAGATTTGATAGTTGCTTCAGTCACTTTTTTGGAACAGTGTGCTCATCTTCTGTTAAAATCTTCGGTATTTTGGGACACCTTTTTTGTGCTCTTGAATTCACTCTTCACAAGAGCTCAATATCTCTCCACTGGTCTAGGCTATGGACAATTTTGAAAATTGACCTCTCTTGGTACTAAAACTATGTTATTGATTTGGTGGAGTAGTACCAAATCTTACCATAGTGACATGATACCAAATGGGTTCAAAAATATGTGGACACGTTGTGCTTTCTTAAGAAAAGAAGAAGTCTTTTTTACAAATATTCCTTTATGAATATTTTGGTATTTAGAGATCCGAATGTATCAAATGACTTTCCTGTTTTGCCGCAACTGCAAAAAGCTTGACATACCATGAATTTTGTAAGAAATTTTAGCTGCTTTTGGGTCTTAAACTTATCTCCAACATTGCTTCGAATATTAGCAATAAAAATTCTTGAGACGCAAGCTGCGAAGATTCTGCCAGCACCTACGTTTTTTCGTCAATTATACAGCTTGAGTATTTTTGTATGAAATTTTGTTTTAAATTCCGAGTCCTATTTTTGGCTTGTATTTTTTTTGCAGAATTCCAGTTTGGAATTTTTTGAACTTTATATGTTATCAACTTTCCCATTTGCTTTAAATTTTCACACCAAATAGTTGAATGCCTTCAATTTTCTGGTCTTCCCAATATCATGTGGTCCTTTTTTCTTACCAAACTAGGTTTCACATCAATAGTCAAATTCTCCTCATACTGTTTAATAACATTAGAAACGGTTTTACGGACGACATTTAATTCTGTGGCCAATTATTTGTAAGACATATTTGGATTTTTTGAAATTTTTTAATAACTTGTAGGACGTAAATCTTTTTCGTCACTTATTTTGATGAAAATAAGGACAAATTAACATGGTTGTTATTAAAAATAATAACTGAAGTATTTTTCCATGATAAATAGATCAAAAAAAATTTTTAATATTGATTCCGAAAAAAGTTATGAGGCAAAATGTGTGTTAAGAATTTTTCGATCTCACTCCTTATTTATCTCAGAAACCCCTTAATCCATTCTTTTACCAAAGATTATTATATAATTATATAGTGGCCATATTATGTCCGTTCGGCTGTCTTTCCAAAAAATATATATTTAATTGATTTAAATCAATACAAATTCTTTAAGCTAAGTTCTTTAATGTTTAAACATTAAGAAGCTAATATAATAGCTTTACACTACTTACACATTAGCTGAATAACACATTATTTTAACACGGTGTTGTTCAATAACTCATTAATTCTAAATTATCACTGAGGTCATTATATGTTAAAACAAGAGGAACTAGTTGCGTTTTAGTTTACAAATAAGTAATGAAATTTTAGGATATTAAAAGCTGTATTTTTTCTCTTTTTAATTTTAAACGTGGAAAGATTTTAAAAATTTTATTTTTAAAACTTAAGTAAGGAAAAATTTAATATTTTAGAAACTATTTTATATTGAAAATTAATTCATACGTAAATTTTGTCTCATCATATTTTATTCCTTTTTTTAAAAATATAAATTGGTAAACTGAATAAAAATATCAATAGTAATAATAAATTTTAAATCCATAGAGATTTGCCAAATAATTTGCAAATGATTTGTGGTAATATTGACTTATAATGTGGAAAAATACTTAAAAATTATTGGTACAACATTTAGGTTTATTTATTATTAGTGATTATAAGAGATACAAACTTATGGTCAAACAAGTAAGAAAGATGTGGTCGGTAAGGGAACCTGTGGCCAGTTGTGTACCAATAATTTTACTAACTGTTAAATATAATATACAAATACAGAATAATGTGTTGATACTAATATCTAAATGATTTTATACACTTTAGGGCGATTCTCGAAGGTGGGTTTATAGGAAGTTTTGGTAAATTGTGATAAATTATGATTTATGCACGTTAAAGTGATTTTCAGAAGAAGGGTTTATATGGGAGCTATGATCAATTCTGAATTTATCTTTATGAAATTTGGTACACAGATTATATACAACTTTTATAAGCTATAATAATTATGAGGAATTCAGTGAACAAAATAGATGTCACTAGTAGAGTGGAGTGCACTTTCTGGCTCACTACGAACCGTCATCAGCATTCTTCGTTCCTTTAGAAAAGTCTGAATAAATTAAATAAAATTCATATTATAATTGAGATCAGATGTTAATTATATCAAATACAAATATCATCTATACATCCATTCCTAACCCTTAATTGTTCCATAGTTTAATTAGACTGGAAGTTTGTTTAACACTGTTTCTTGTATACAATAAGGGAAACAATTCGATTCAAAATCTACAACGGTTGTCGTCACATTAACAATTTACGGTATCGGTTTTTTGAAACCGTTCGTTTACAAATTTTTAATAAACATAATGCAATTTAATTATTCGATACTGTAGTGGTATCAACTTGATCCCAATTGGTATAAATTTCCGCTATGATTTGAACACAAAGTGTTGAGTATTGACACTGAATGGTAATGTTATCAACACGTACACTATGGAGTAAAAGTGAACACATTTTTAGGACAATATACTTTTTTAGGTATTATCTTTTTAACGACAGGTAGGAAATAAAATAATATACTACTCAGGGTCTAATTTACAAAATTTTAAATTTATTTGTTGTTTTCTATACATTTACTCGAAACGAATTTTTCGTTCGACATAGAGAAACAGGCAGTAAATTAGACCCTGAGTAGTACAAATATTTTGTTAAAAATATACAAACATTTTAACTAAGAAATTAATTCAGTAATTTTGATGGAAATTTACAGAGATGTTTATTTTTGTTATAGTGAATCTCTTGTACGTTTACAATATTATTTTAAACCATTTTTGTGGTATAATTACATACGGCGCAAAGAGAATGTTAAACTATCCTCTGGCTTCATTCTCACATAAAATTTAAAAATTTCAATACAAAATATATCAATCTTTCATTTTATATTAATTGTACCAAATTTTATCATGATATCCTTAAAATGGCGACTTGTATTTTGGTCACAAAGCTTTCATGGACAAACAACCAGTCACTCGACCAGACGAATGAACGGACATCGAACGGTATACATTAATTCACAATAAATATCAGCACAAATGTTGATATAAAAATATTTAATTTAATGGTAATAAAATCGTCAAATTATAAGTAAAGGGAGAAACAAGTACACATACCACTAAAAATTAATTTTTCCTATGTATAGGTTTATTCCCACGTTAAAAATTTTTTTGGTTGATATATATATATATATATATATATATATATATATATATATATATATATATATATATATATATATATATATATATATATATATATATATATATATATATATATATATATATATATATAATTAAGCTAAGATTGCCTATTGAAAAAATAAATTTCTTGGGCTTCTGTTAAAAATATTAGCCTGATAAATTCCAGGAATCATCAAAATAATTAAAAATATTTTTGCAGATAGATTTACTCCAGAAGAATTTGCATTGACACGAATGCAAATGTTGATAATAAAAATAAAAAAATCATACACACAGAAAAAAAATTGGTTGGGAAATGGTTACTGTTATCAAAATTCAAGAAGATTAAATAAAATGTTATCTCATTTAATGAAAATATATAAATGTAGTCGATTTTTCATATATATAATAATATTTATATATTCACAACGTTATATAATAGTCTCTGTAGGAAACAATATAGTTGGGGTAACCAATCATTTAGTAATTTGTTAATTCGAGTGTGGTAACTTTCATAAATGCATTTAAGTATAATATTTTTCGGTAGTTACAGCCGATATTCTTTTACAAATGGTATTTAAGTTCCCGTTATGACTTTTCTATCGTAATATTAAATAAATTCGGTTGCAATTAATTTTTCATTTTGACGTTTTATAAACAAAGTAAAAGACATTTATTGTATATTTCAAAATGTGTAATGAAAAACAATTCGTATTCAAAGAAATAGATGAATTTATGGAATACAATTAAAAATATAGCAATAATCTTAACAAAGGGCGAAATACTACATGAGTAAGTTGATAATATTATATTTTTATAAAAAAGTATTATCTTAAGTTTTTTCTTTACATTTTACATTTATTGCATATGGTGGACGGACGAGGATTTGGGCTCGCAAATTAATACCAACAAGGAAGATATTGTCTTATACATTCGGAAGAGTGGTTATTAAATTATTCGCTCTGTGAGTGTCCAAAAAGTTGATTCTATTTGGAAAAAAGTTTTATCTGAAGATTCATCTTTACATTTTTTTTGATGTATTTGATAAATGGACGAAACTTGTTTGAATCCCATAATATTTTAAAAGGTAAATATTGTCTTTATAATAAGTATTATATAAAATTATAAAGTCCGTTTGCTTAAATTCTACAGGATCATATAAAATTTGGTACTATTTAGAATCGTTCTTCTGGAAACAAATAACTAATCCTTCGGTGGTACTTAAGACTCTCGAAAATTAATAAAATTGAAATTGTTTTTATACAAATCTTTGTAAAATATAAAATAAGTTTATGCTGCAAATTTTTAAATGAAAATAAAATAAATTAAAAATATGATTTTGACATTTCGTTCTTAGTTTAAAAATTATATTTTAGGAACCGAATTTTTAGGCATTGTTTCAACTGTGTCTACTGTTAGTTTTAATCATTATAATTGATTTTTTTAAGCTATAATTAATTGGTATATGTAAATGATATATTCAATAATCGTAACTGTTTATTGTAATAGTTGGTGCAACTAACCAAATTCGATTGGCTAAAAATGCGGTTGTCATAACGAAACAGTATTCTCTGTATACATGCTGAACAAATTTGAAGATTACTAACATCAGGGAAAATTAAATTTTCCCAAAAATATATTAAAATTAATTCTAGACTCGATCCCGATATGTTACGAAAAATGACAGTATTACTACAAAAACCCAAAGAACTAAACTAGTCATCAGACAAAGTTTAGTGAAACTTATAAATGATCAAAATTGTTATAAATCCTGGACCGTGGAAAACTGGGAAGAGTTTAGTTGGCAGAAGAGACAAACTAAAATATATTTTTTCCTGAATATAACAGTTCCCTATAAATGAGCTGATTAATATTCCTATTGTATGGGGGCTACAACTCAACCCACTTCTTAAAGAAAGTTTCTACAAAATATTAAGATTTTATCTTTAACAGTTCTTTAGATATTACCTAAATTGTATTTACTTTGTATGGGATTAGCAACTTCTTTAGACCTTACTGTACTATTTCCCTTTCAATTATCTATCAGGAAAATAAACATTTTCCCACAACATATCCACATAAATATACATAATATCTCAATGCTATCCAAACCATAGTTAAGGAACATAGATTTATTAACGTTTTTTTGAAAGATTATGCTGTGTGTTGTAAATATCAAATACTCATGCAATAATTTGACTTATCACATTAGTTACACTAATATTTATGCAAAAAAAATTTAACTTATTTTTCCTATTAGTGCAACATTTACGTTTAAACATTCTAACCCTGCCGTCATCATGCAAACGCAATTAAACTCCATTGTTTTTTACATTTCTATCTTTAGTGTAATGAAAGTGTAATTACTCATTTTAGTCATTACTCGCCATTGCTGTTTGCTTTAATATTTCACTATCTAACAACTTAAATTTCAATTAAAAGTTAATTACACTCATTTTCTGTGTGATAAATGTTAGTACAGGATGAATAAGTATTGTTGTTGGTAAAAAAAAATAAAATAGAAAATAAAAACTAACACGCTTACTAATTTTGTTACAGCCCAAAATTTTTCTTTAACATTGTAATCTGTCAAATGCAAGATAAATTACGTAAAACTGTTTTATAATCCCTATAGTATATACTACATACATACAGACACAGGAAAGTTCAAAAAAGGGGCAAACGTTTATTTGTAAGTATGTATGTATGTACAGTGAAAGCTCCCATAGGCGGACAGCGATCGTCACCTTGATTTTGTCCGTTATCGGGTGATGTCCGTCTATGGGATATGGTACATAATATTTTTCTTACAAGGGGTAATTCCGAACTATATCTTTTTATTCCAACATTCAAGACTGATTGTAATGAATTTACTTTTAAATATACATATTCTTATTTATACATATATATCATCAACTAAAATGCAAAAGGCCATAACCACTTAAAAATCAAATGTTGGTTTTATTTACTGGTTTATAATGTACTGACCCAAACTACATTTATACAAAAAATTTCATGTTCATATGTTCAAAAATTACGTCAGTATTGATAAAAGTCGAATAATCGTAACAATAACTTCATGAACGAAACAGTCGTAAAATTTGTTACATCCCTGCGGGAAATTGGTAGCAATTGGTACAATAGTACCGGTCCCTCAGTACCAGTTGAGTACCAATTGAAACCTAATAGCCACAAAAGTTCCAGTTAAGTACCAATTAACATCAAAGTTCCAGTTGAGAACCAGTTTAACCAGTGAGAGTTAAATTTTAGCTTGCTTGTTAAATGAGCAATTAGCAACTCGCGCGCAATAACAATCTGTGGCTGAGTGATAAGTAGTGTTTACAAAAAACCGACTTTTCAAAAAACCGGTTTAACGGTTAACAGGGTTAAAATTTTCTCTTAAGGAAAAGTTTTTATAAAAAAATGTGATAAAAATATCTGCATAAAATTGGAAAAATAATTACTATTTTTTCTGCTAAAAAGGGATTTGTTTTTAATTTTTAGAAGATTATTAATCATTTAAAAGTAATTTTCTGCACTTATTTAGATCTACTTTTGAAGTCTTTTTTCCCATTATATTATACAAAATCTTATCTTTCACTAAAGCTATACATTAGTAGGTTATTTTTTTCTTTTGGAAAATTTCATTCGCATGAAATTAACGTTTTTGTAAATGGAATGCTTAATTATCTATATATTTATTATACATACAGTTTTAAAATATATTTAGCTTCCAACAAATAAATATATCTATCACCTGACTACTTGTTAACTCAAACAGCAATATTTTTTAGTAGTTTCAAAATATTTTCTTATATTTTAAATTCAGAAAAAAGCAACTAAAGGACGAAATTTAGTGATATTTTTAGCAAATTTTTGAAACCGGTTAACCGACACATAAAAACCGGGTAAACCGGTTAACCGAAATTGAATATTTCAAATTAACCGGTTCGCAAATAACCGAAATTTGAAGAAAAAACCGGTTTTTCGGTTAACCGGTTTATAAACACTAGTGATAAGCGTGTAAGACTATAAAATATGAGATAAGTAAAAGTAACCTAAGTTCGATTCGGGGTGCCGCCATCGACATTAACAAAAAAATATAAAATGAAAATATTTAAAAATTATAAAATATACAAAAATAAAACAATTTCCAATTTGTTTTTCCAAAATTGTATTATATTTATTAATACTGAATAATGACCTTTCGGGTTAGTTCTGTGACATGTCCCAAAACTGGTTAAAAAGGGTGAATTTCTCTCTCCTAGGCCAACGCCATGTTAAAAGTGTTAGAACTAGAACCGGTCCCTATCACTTTAGACTAAACCTGTGACATGATTTCTGTTAGTTCCTTTTCCTCTAGGGATATAAAAAAAATTTATTTGAAAGGTGTTTTATGATTTATCTATTTTATATGACTTATTATTACTTATTTTATATGACTGGTGACAATGTCGCCCGCTTGTTGTGCAGAATTTCTATGCCCTTTGTTCAAAAAAGTTGTCAAGATTTGTAGGAATCTGTCGCCATTGTATTCTCATCGAGACTGTGTTCAGGACATATATAACTGGGACAGCACCTGTTTTTAGGGATCAAGTTTTAATTTTCTCTTTTCTAGTATGAACAATTTTTAATCAAGTGTAAAAGTCAAAGTTAAATTAAAAAACTAGTTTTTGCTCAAAACCAGAAAAAAGTTAAGTAAAAACGAATAGTACACTATTTAACTTCAAGAAATGTAAATAAAGATGAAATATGAAGGCAAACACGGACAAAAATGAAAATAAGAAGCATTTCATTATATAATATTTGGTACATTTCTTTTACCGTTTATGATCGTCTGCCTAGCGGAGACTAATTTATTTTAAAAATACCACTTAAATCACGGGATTTAAGTCCGCCTACCGGAGCTGTCCGTTAAGGGAGCTTTTACTGTATATGTATAACAAAATTGCGTACAAACCAACCGGCCTTACATTATTTGAAAAATTGAAGTAAAAACTAAATAAAAACGAAAAACCGAAAAATGGTACTGGTTTCAAATGTCATTTACAGAAAAATAACTACAATACAATATTACATTTGCACAACATCAATCATTTTGTGCTAACTACATACATACGTTTATAATATGTATGTATTTGCCTCCTCTGATGTTAAGTGTTTTGACCGTAAATGAGGAGTGAATTTTATGTAGGGAAGTTAGTTGGTTCTTCGCTATTTAGTTGCTAGTACAAATGTGGTTTATAAGTAGATTTTATGGCTGTTGTAGAGGATATACAAAGATACATACATGTATGTTTGTAAAGGTATGAGCATGATGGATAATCGTTATGATAAAATTTTCATAAAAATACTTAGCATTTAAGTTCAATTTAAACTTTTTCATTTTTAAATTCATAGAATTACATTTAAAATTGTAATTTTAAAATCCAAAGGGATAATCTTCTAAGGCGCCCATAGACACATACTGCAGAGAGATACTGCCGATGAACCCTCGTATATTTCGTAAATTTTCACAGAATATTTTTATAATATTTATTTGTTTTTTTATTTTAAATTGAAATATAGAATATAAACTTTCATAATTGAAAAAAAAAAAAAAAAAAAAATAAATAAATTCATTCGACACAAATATCTGCAGTATGAGTTCATTTTAAAATCAAAACGATTTTGATTTTTCATACTGCATTGTCGGTGTGACGCACACATTTAAAAGCTCTCTCAATTTCACTAATACATACTTATTGCTTGAGCTAATGCAGTATGTGTCTATGGGACGCTTTAAAATTACCGATTTATAGTTTTATAGTTTGTAACGTATTTAAATATTCTAGCTTTTAATTTCAGTTTATTCCCAGTACATGATACATAAAAATATGTATTTTTATTCAATTCAGAGATAAAAGAAATTCATATATTTGACAATTTTGTTAATAAGGACTATGCACGAAAAAATCCGTGTATGCTCTTGGGCTTATAACTTTTGATGTGGTGAAAACTAAATAATTCTGTTAACTGGTTTACATTTTTTATTATGCTCACTAGCCATGTGCTAAGTTTCATGGTTATAGCGAAACTAGTTTTTCTTAAAATGTAAATTGAACAAAAAACACCAAAATACATAATTGAAATTTTTCATGAAATCTTACATCGGTCATACAAAACAATTCCTAGGAAGGCAGGTGTGTCAAAAAATACAGTTTCTTGAGTCATAATATTATACAAAGAAGTCAACTTGGTAGTGGAAGAAAAATAGTATCTTCAGGCTGTAGGACTCAGACAAAATAGAAAGGATTTTTCTCTGGAAGAAAAGTGTCACAAAAAGTTAATTGCTTTGAATTTTTATCAGGAAAGTTGAAAGGAAATCTAGCCTAAAGACGTATAAAGTACAAAAAACAATAATTTGGAGATAAAAAAATAACGTGAAAGTTCTTCAAACGATTTTTTTTTTTCATAATTATGATTAGTGTATAATAGACGATGAAACGTTCGTACAGGTTAATTTTTTTAAACTTTCAAACATAAACCTTTTCAAAAACAAACATTCAACAGTTGTACAAAACAAAATATGACTTAAAAACAATTAAAAATATTAGCTTAATGGTTGTAGTATTAACCAAATTTGTAAAATTAACTCAATGGTTGTAGAATTAACTAAATAGTTGTAGAATTGATTAAATGTTTGAAATTTTCATAAGATATGGTTTCATATAAAAATATTTGAAAACATATTATAATTGCAGTCAACCATATTAAAATTTTGATTGTAGGTAATCATAAAATTATAAAACAGAAACATAAACGTTGTTATCAATGAACACGGTATTATTAAAATCAATGAAAAATAACTATACAAGCATTGAATAGTTGTAGTGATCATATTGTAACCATGTTTTTTCTCTGCGTGTACTGATTGATCATAAATGTATTTTACGTGTATTCTTTTATGACTTCGATGCAGGAAGATTTCCCAAACAAAGCACTTTGCTAAGCTGAATTCGGACAAAGTATTTACAATTTTTTTAACTAACCTTCAGTTTTTTTTACCAATCCCAGCAAAAACTTCTATTGCCAAATGAGTTACAATGATATGCTTACATTTTAGTAACTTAACTCATTATTTTAACATGGTGATGTCATTAGAGTCAACTAGTTATTATATATTCTTCCAAGTAGGGTCTTATATAATTAATTACTCTAATATTAATGAATAATAATCTCCTCAATAGTTATTTAACTAGTTACATGTAATGCAGAGAAAATCTAACTGTTGACACAAAACAAACTCTAGGTATTGCCGACGTGATATCGATGTTGGCGTTGCGTTGAAAAGCATGTCGTTCGGTAATTATATGCCGTTACCAAGTATTTGCTGGGAGTGATTGAAAGCCTGATGTATATAAATAAATTTCTTTCTTTCAAAGATTTTCAGATTTAAAAACTCATTCCGGGAAAACATTTATTTAAATAATTTTTGTCAATTTTATTTACCAAAATGTGCCATTTCATAAAGATGTTTTAACCCAAGCTTAATAAATAGCTGGAACAATATAAACTATGTGTTTTTGCTTCAGATTGGATATACTTTTTTTATTCCTTTTGTATAAATTGAATGTAAAAATAATAACTGGAACAACTTTTTAGACTTAATTTATTTAGTTAGTCCTATAGAAAACCTTGATAATTGATTTTTATCTGAATGTTTGTGTTTAACTTGTTTAATTGTTAACGAGCCTAAGAATTATTTAAGAATTTTAATTCAAACTTGAAATTAACTAGAAAATTTTTTAAAAACCTTTCGAGAAACACGTTAAAAATATTATTTTTTTTTTTTTTTTGGAAGGATATATTTACTTAATTTGTTTACTAATCAGTTTGTAATGTCACAAGAGCTTGCGAGATTTAGTTTTATAATTGATATATAGAAAGAAAATCCATCTTTTTTTTAACAAAATTTATCAAAAGACCGCTTTTTCCAAACAATTTTGTTCATAATTCCGCTTTTTAGTCTTTCGGGTCATGCTTTTTGACAAAAAACCCGCTAGTCACGTTACACTATACCATTACTTGAGTGATTTACCACTGTATCAGCGTGTTAATAAAAATCTTTGTAGCAAAATGTCTATAAATGAAACTAAAAAATGTTTTAAAAATTATAAAATTGTTGTTAAAATATAGCAATATAGTTTTTATCAAAATGTTATAAATTTTCTAAGATTATCATTTGCCAAATTGGCGTATGATTAATATATATCACTTTCAACAATCATACTCACTGCTACCTAAAAATAGTATTATTTTATGAATAAACCCAAAGAAAAATTGATTAACTGTGTGTGTGTAAGTGTAAACCTTAACAAGTAAATAATTCTTAACTTTTATCTTCTATATACTATATCTTCCATTTACGATCTGTATATCTTCTATCTAAAATTTTATACACTCATTTCATTTTATTTCTGGCTACTTCCTTTTGCTACAATTGAAAAATAAAATAAAAATCTAGGTAAGGAAGAACATCATGCTCGTGTTGCTAGTGTTTCATTGGGTTTGGTTTTGTTGGTTTTGATACCAGCTCTGTTGCTGTTGGTATGTGCTGCACATTATTGGATTCGAGAGAAAATTGCACAGGAAGAAGCTGCTGGAGCTCTATTGGCATCACAGAAAAGAAAGTTAAAATAAGCAATAAATATAATGAAAATAAGAGAAAAGAAAATAAAAAGCTAAAGATGAACAAAAAAGTAAAAAAAAAAAACAAAAAAACAAACCAAATCAATTTCATTAAGGTCATTGTCACAAATGGTTCGAATGGATTTTGCATGCAGTAACAGACTTATTAAATATGTTGGTTCATAGTGCTGGTAACATGATGCTGTAAAAAATATTTTTTCCATTGAAAAACATTGAAAATAAATAGATTAATTTATTCACAATGAACTAGACTTTGGTAATTGTGTGTAGCTAAAGTAAAAACTAAAGAAAGATTAATACAAATATTATGGAGTGCATAGAAAAGGAAGCAGTGTCATGACATTATAATCCAACTTCCAATAAAGTTAAATCATTTTTCCATTATACTTTCATTTATTATATTTTTTACTTCTACTGCTCACGTTTTTTTTTTTTTTTTTTTTTTTGTTCTGCACCATTTATACATAATTTTATTTTAAATATTCA
The DNA here is from genome assembly GCA_951394005.1 of Protophormia terraenovae. NCBI lineage: Eukaryota > Metazoa > Arthropoda > Insecta > Diptera > Calliphoridae > Protophormia > Protophormia terraenovae. The sequence continues at coordinate 122,436,042 of OX596073.1, read as the reverse complement.
ATTTCAGTATTATTTTATTTTAAAGCATTTTATTTTTATTGGTTTTGCATTATTTCTTAGTATAAATAAGTATATTTAATGTGAATTATTTTTATTATTTGTTTATAGATAAAAAGTGTTGCATTGAAAATGTAATCATTCATCAATAAAAAACTTTTACAATAACAATTGTTATATACATATACATTGTTCATTTAATCACTATTGCATATTGAAAATGTAATTTAATTAAATTTTAAGATAATTAAAACAAATATGTTTTGTTTTAAATGAATCGAAAATCGTTTGATGGGATTTTTTATGTAGGTAACAGTGTTGCTAGGACTTGAGAAAAAAAAAAAAAGCTAAATTATACTTTAACAAGCGCAAATATTCGGCCCGGCCGAATCTATATACCCACCATCAACTTTTTCACATTTTAAGTTATATGAGAGAAGGAGGTAAAGTGGGTAGTAAAGTGGGCGGGCCACGCCCATTTTTTGTTTCCGAGTTTGCATTAGTCCTTAAACTATTTGAACACAATTTCATTGATTTTCACCTTATATGGGAGGTGGGTGGTAAAGTGGGCGGACCACGCCAATTTTTGGCTTCCGAGCTGATATCGATCCCCAAACTATATGTACAAAATTTCGCAATCGTACATGCTTTTGTTGCAGAAATATCAGCAGAAAAGTATAAAACGGACACCCTGTGTTTCTAGTTTTTAGGAGGTAAAGTGGGCAGTAAAGTGGGCGGGCCACGCCCACTTTTTGTTTCCGAGTTTGCATTAGTCCTTGAACTATTTGAACACAATTTCATTGATTTTCACCTTATATGGGAGGTGGGCGGTAAAGTGGGCGGACCACGCCCATTTTTGGCTTGCGAGTTAATATCGATCCCCAAACTATATGTACAAAATTTCGCTATCGTACATGCTTTTGTTGCAGAAATATCAGCAGAAAAGTATAAAACGGACACCCTGTGTTTCTAGTCTTTAGCCCATAACTTTTTTGTCTTTTTTGTGCCAAATTTCGTCTCCCTACGTTGCTCCGTTCGAGCGCTATCCTGCTTTCAACAGACGGACAGACAGACGGACGGATGCTAGATCGACTCAGAATCTAACCAGGATCCAGAATATATATACTTTGTGGGGTCTTAGATGATTCCTTCAACATGTTACACACGGAATTACAAAATCAATATACCCCCCATCTTTTTGATGGTGGGTATAAAAAGGTCAAAAAAGGCTAAATGTAAAAAAAAAAAAAAATTAAATAAAGCCAGAAAAAGATAATATATTGTTTTATTTAAAAACACATGAATTTGTAAATGTAACATAAATGGTTTCTATGGGTAATATATTTTGTTAAAAAATAATTTAAATATTTTTGTAGAATGAAGCGCCGCACTTTTGGCGTGATTGATCAAAAATAAATAAAAACATAGAAATCAATGTTTGAATAATTTAAATTTTAATTTAATTTTTAATTTAATTTAATTATTCTTAATGTAAAACATGATGAAATTTCTTAATTTGTTGTTGTTTTTACTGTATCACTTTGAGTTGAAAAGATATTTGGTTTTAAAATCGGATAAGTTTAGTGAAAATGAAAAAATAATTTTTGTTAGGAAAATTTTTAGTATTTTGATAGGCATTATTTTGAAACGGTTATACACATTTAATTTTTTAACATATTCATTTTTTGTTTTCAAAAATACCTTTATTTTATCTTATTTTTTATCTTTACATAGACTTTTAACTATGTTGCTAAAACCAGAAAAAAATTCTACTTACATGGGCTTGTAGTGTGAGTTATCTTTATTTGTTTTGTATATAATTTAGCTGCAAGAAAGTGCAGAATGGATGTAAAAAATTATGTTGTTTTGAACAAAATAAAAATTTTACTTAAAAAAAAAAAAAAAGGAATTCCTTAACATACCATAAAAAAGTACAAAAAAAAAAATTCAAAATACTTCAATGAATTTTGCCGTAATATACATATTACGCAAAGTTTTGTTGTAATTTTACAGCGTAAAATATGGAAATATATAATGATTATTGTATTGTAAGCGATAGCTAATTTTGAGAAAAATAACATAAAAAAGTCGTGGACAAAAATATTAACCCGTTCAAAAGTTATTGATTTTTGATCACTCTTACCCTTAAAAAAAAGTACATTGTGTGCCGCAGGCGAAATTTTTTGTTAAATATAAATAGTTTAGATTTTTTCGTTCGAATTAATCAGAGACCAAAAATAATTATTATTCAAGTAATTTTGTATCAAAAAAATTAGTTAGAGAAATTCTGAGTACACCATAGCATTTGTTATTACGCTGTGGAAGTTATTGTATAATAATATTTTATTTTTGATTTTTATTTTATTTCTCAGTATTAAAAATTATTTTTAAGGTTTATTTTATAAATTTCAAATAACAATTATTGATAATTTTTTTAAATAATACTCAAGTAGTAATTTTTATTTTCTCATACAAAAAATTAAAATCAGTCTATGATTTTTATATTTTTAAACAAAAAGTAAAAATCATAAAATGATTTTTATTTTATTGTGGCATAAAATAAAACTCATTTGCATGTATCTCCGTTATTATAATTTATAAATAAACGATATTTATCAATCTTTTTTTATCCATAGTATTACCTGCTTTACAACAGAGTTTTAAAAACTGCACAGTTTTGCTATATTTTGTTATATTGACTTTATTATAATTTAAGTCTGCATCTTTTGACGTCGCTAAATCGGACAACCTATTCTCGAGTTATTGTACAATATATTCGTGTATAGGTCTTATTAAGATGTTAGATATCTCAACGAATTCATTTAATAGTCGAAATTGATTTAAAAACTTCACCTACATATTTATTTCCTCTTTATTTGAATAGAAATTTAAATATTTATATTGTTTAAAAACAAAAATAAAAATCGAATAATATTTTTTCTTCCCATTTGAAAATATAAAACTTATTGTTTGATTTTTATTTTTCATTTATGTTTTAAAAATCACTAAGTGATTTTTATTTTTGATTTTCATTTAAAAAAATCAAAAGAAAATTTTTATTTTTGTGTGATAAAAAAAATCAAAGTAAATTTTTATTTTTCAAGCAATAAAATTAAAATAAACAAGCGAAAATATTCGGCCCGGCCGAATCTATATACCCACCATAAACTTTTTCACATTTTAAGTTATATGAGAGAAGGAGGTAAAGTGGGCAGTAAAGTGGGCGGACCACACCCATTTTTTGTTTCCGAGTTTGAATTAGTCCTTGAACTATTTGAACAAAATTTCATTGATTTTCACCTTATATGGTAGGTGGGCGGTAAAGTGGGCGGACCACGCCCATTTTTGGCTTCCGAGTTGATATCGATCCCAAAACTATATGTACAAAATTTCGCAATCGTACATGCTTTTGTTGCAGAAATATCAGCAGAAAAGTAAAAAACGGACACACTGTGTTTCTAGTTTTTAGGAGGTAAAGTGGGCGGTAAAGTGGGCGGGCTACGCCCATTTTTTGTTTCCGAGTTTGCATTAGTCCTTGAACTATTTGAACACAATTTCATTGATTTTCACCTTATATGGGAGGTGGGTGGTAAAGTGGGCGGACCACGCCAATTTTTGGCTTCCGAGCTGATATCGATCCCCAAACTATATGTACAAAATTTCGCAATCGTACATGCTTTTGTTGCAGAAATATCAGCAGAAAAGTATAAAACGGACATCCTGTGTTTCTAGTTTTTAGGAGGTAAAGTGGGCAGTAAAGTGGGCGGGCCACGCCCACTTTTTGTTTCCGAGTTTGCATTAGTCCTTGAACTATTTGAACACAATTTCATTGATTTTCACCTTATATGGGAGGTGGGCGGTAAAGTGGGCGGACCACGCCCATTTTTGGCTTGCGAGTTAATATCGATCCCCAAACTATATGTACAAAATTTCGCTATCGTACATGCTTTTGTTGCAGAAATATCAGCAGAAAAGTATAAAACGGACACCCTGTGTTTCTAGTTTTTAGGAGGTAAAGTGGGCGGGCCACGCCCATTTTTTGTTTCCGAGTTTGCATTAGTCCTTGAACTATTTGAACACAATTTCATTGATTTTCACCTTATATGGGAGGTGGGCGGTAAAGTGGGCGGACCACGCCCATTTTTGGCTTCCGAGTTGATATCGATCCCCAAACTATATGTACAAAACTTCGCAATCGTACATGCTTTTGTTGCAGAAATATCAGCAGAAAAGTATAAAACGGACACCCTGTGTTTCTAGTTTTTAGGAGGTAAAGTGGGCAGTAAAGTGGGCGGGCCACGCCCATTTTTTGTTTCCGAGTTTGCATTAGTCCTTGAACTATTTGAACACAATTTCATTGATTTTCACCTTATATGGGAGGTGGGCGGTAAAGTGGGCGGACCACGCCCATTTTTGGCTTCCGAGTTGATATCGATCCCCAAACTATATGTACAAAATTTCGCAATCGTACATGCTTTTGTTGCAGAAATATCAGCAGAAAAGTATAAAACGGACACCCTGTGTTTCTAGTCTTTAGCCCATAACTTTTTTTGTTTGTGAACCGATTTTGCCCATTTTCAATCCCAAACAAACCTTATATAAGACAAATATTTGTGCCAAATTTCGTCTCCCTACGTTGCGCTATCCTGCTTTCAACAGACGGACAGACAGACGGACGGATGCTAGATCGACTCAGAATCTAACCAGGACCCAGAATATATATACTTTGTGGGGTCTTAGATGATTCCTTCAACATGTTACACACGGAATGACAAAATCAATATACCCCCCATTTTTTTGATGGTGGGTATAAAAATAACAATTAAAATTTGATTTATTAAAACTTATAACACTTATGGTCTCTGGAATTAATACACAAAAATGCTTAAATTGATGATTCTACAAAAATAAAATTAGTAAATTTTTAGCGTTAAGAATAAAAAAAGGTTAGAAGTTAAAACGAAAATTTTAACTTCTAAAATATCATGAAAGAAAAAGATTTAGATTTAGTCTTAAAAAGGCTAAAAAGGCAATACTGGTAGGTAACACTGGTCGACAAAAAATTTTTTTTCGTCCTCCTTAAAAAAAAAAAAAAAAAAATATGTGGACTAGATGGAATTCCACATGCTAAACTCATCTGCTTTCAGTTTTTTCCCATCAGGTCGAGATCTTTCTTATGGGCGTGTCTAATATTGCGCTCTAAATAAGCCGATTACTCGATTATATTTCACTATCAGGTATGTGATGAAAACCGATCGTTTTCAAATCGAATCGGTTTGAAAAGTTGTGATAAATTTCGATCGATTTCAAAAATCATTTTTCAACAATGATCTATTTTTCATTAAGAATAAACAGTTCATGTGAAAAATAACAATTAATTTTAGATATATATAGAAAATTATGTAATAAAATCTAGTAGAAAGTGATTTAAATATAATTTTTATCAATAACAAAAACGAAAATATAAGTACAGCACACATTTTTTCGATTTTAAATCGATTCGTTTTCGAAATCGTTTTCCATCACATACCTGTATAACTCGAGAACGGTATGCACGATTTATATAAATAATATACCAAAATATAGGGAATAAAATTGGCTTTAAGCCGTTCTACTAAGAGATATTTCTAAATAAGTGTCCGATAAACTCCTATATATAGCGATTTATTTTTTTTATCGCGAAAATTTTTATCCTTAACTCTGAAATTCATTAGCGAAAAAAACATATTGTTGGAGACAATTTTCGTATGCATCTTTTGTTGAATCATTTATCAAAATTGTGTAAACGGTCCTTGAGTTATAGGCTAAATTGGACAAACCATTATCGAATTTTATAGTGTGACCGCTGAATAAGGCGATATTAGTCATGCCCATAAAAAAGAAAAAATCAGTATGTGATAGAAAAAAAGCGAAATCACATTCTTGTTTAACTCGTCAAAATCAATATAGTTCACCTATTTTTGTTTAAAGAAAAAATTTCTACTCAATCGTATGTATACATGTGTATTTTTACTTAACTGTAAATAAAATCAAGATTTGTGTAACAATTTGAAGATACATACCTTATTTTATTCGAAGCATTACCAGCTTTAAGATAAAGATGATAAACTGAAACATTTTTGATTTTTTCATTTATCGAAAGAAATTTTAGTAACAAAAAAATCTAAAATTTTGCATGAAAAAGTTTTTTTTAGGAAACTTATTTCAAAATATCTGCGATTCTATTGGGCACATACAAAAATTAAGTTTAGGTAACTTTAAGATATTTTTAGTCTGCATCTTTTGGTGTATCAATTATGTCTATCGTCCACACCGTTATGAGGAAATATACTAGAGTATGAGCGAAATATTAGACGCGTCCATAAAAAAAAAATCCAGACCGGATGGAAAAAAACTGAAATCAGATTCGTATTTAGCACATCAAAATGCATCAAGTCGAACTATTCGTCTTTGGTGGAGGATTTTTTTGTCAACCAGTGTTATATACATACATAGATAGTTTCTACGGTATTAACAAAAATTTACATAATGGAATTAGTAAGTCCTTAAAGTTAGATATTTTTAATTTGGAGAATAGTGCGCCGCAATCGCAAATTTTTGTCAAATTTAGTTATATACATTCTATTTAATCCAGCGAATTCTATCTAATCCAGCGAGTTGGATAAAGCTTTCGTACGAATAGTCATCCTTTTATATATGTATTTGTCGCCAAACAAACCGATCACAGTAGAAAAACTGTCGGTAGAGTCCACAATTATAGGCGGAGATTTTTCTTTTAGAGCAACTGCTTCTTCTTCTTCCTCGTCTTCAGATAGAAGCTGAAATCTGTTGGCGACCTTTTAAAGTTTGTGGCACCTTAAACTTAGGGCTAATGCCCCAATGCTTTCTTCTTTTTTCAGCAAATATTGCCATTAAAGAAAGTTAAAGCAAATTAAGCTGTTTTTTACACTTTTTAATTTAAAAATTCAATTAATTCTTTCTAGCAAAAATTAACACGATGTTTTTTATTTTGAGGCAGGAATGCTAGATCAGAATCATATATTTATATGATTCTTGCAGTAATATTGATTAGGATTCTGTAGGAAATCTAATGAATATTTAAAGAAAATCTAGGGGCAATATTAAGCCGCCAAGTTAAAAAAACTGAAAATTTTTTTTAGAGATTTACAGGGACTATCTATATACATCTATATACATATATATATATATATATATATATATATATATATATATATATATATATATATATATATATATATATATATATATATATATATATATATATATATATATATATATATATATATATATATATTATCATATAAATGAATTTTTAGCGATTTTTAAAAAAATTCTAATTGCAGCCCATAACTCAGAGGGTTGTTTTTAATGATCTGGTGTTCCTCAGAGAATTTATCTTGGTCCAATTTTATTTGTTCTTTATCTTAATGACCTTCCATCTGCTGTGACTTTTTCTAGGATATTGATGCATGCTGATGATGTTAAATTGTTTTTATCCATTGGCAATACTGCGGATTGTTCTTTATTACAAGAGGACCTGAATCGGCTTTCTGAATGGTGTCTTGCTAATAATATGTTACTGAATCTGAAGAAATGTAAGAAGCTATCATTTTATAGATCGAGTTTTATTTCATATGACTACAGAATTGGAGATTATAGATTGGAAAATGTTTCATCGTTTAATGATTTAGGTGTCATCTTGGATCGTAAATTGAATTTTAATATGCAGGTTTCTTCATGTGTAAATAAGGCTAAATAATTATTAGGTTTTATGAAAAGATTGTCTAGGGAATTTAATGATCCTTATATTTCTAAGAACTTATATACATGTTTGGTTAGACCAGTTTTGGAGTTACGTGGGTAGTCTGGTCCCCCAACTACACAGAAAAAATTATTACCATCTTTTTTACAATTAACACAGTTGTTTAGTTTTGCATCAAAATTTAATAAATATATTCAAGAAAAAATAAAATAAAAAATAAATTTTGGTATAATTTTTTTCCTATGCACATTTTTAATTCATTCAATCATCTACTTGATTGATTTAATTAATTTATTAATTGGGAATTTTTTTCTGTTTTGTATTTTTTATAGTTTTTAGTAATTGATATAATCATATTGGTGAGAGGTGCAAATTTAAACAAGTTTTTAATTGAATGAATTAATTTCATATATATTTGTTAATTGGAGACTTTTTTCTGTGTATGGTTGTTATGTAGATAGTATAGAGTCGATTCAGAAACAATTCCTTTTATTTGCTTTGCGTGGGCTTGGTTGGAGTTCTAATGTATGCTTGCAACTTATAAATCTGCCTTCACTTCGTAAAAGAAGATTGGTACTTAGAATTATATTTATGATTAAATTTATTAATGGAGAAATTGATTCCGTGAATTTGCTTAAAAATATACGATTCAATGTTCCTTATCGGTTTACAAGAAATTATGTTCCTTTAAAATTAGATCTTTGTCGGTATAATTACGAAGAATTTAACCCATTTTATTGTCTTTGCTCACAACTTAATGATCTTTATAACTATTTCTCAATTTCTGATCCAATTAAAAAAATTAAACATATTTTAATGCGAGATGTATGAGAGTTGCCTAGACAGTTTACGTGAATAATTTCAACATCCTACTTTGTGCTGCCGTTATGATGTTTCCGATGTTGATCTTGTCTCCATTTCTTCATCCTGATGTCTTCACTTTGCTGTGCTATTATTTTAAATAATTGCCGTCCTGATGTCTTTACCTAATAATTTTACATATTACTTAGATGATTCCAACCATTTCTTTATTCTGTATCCTGATGTTTTCACCTATAATAAGCCCTGTTGTCTTGATGTTTGCCGTCTTGATGTCTTCATCTAAAAATTTTACATATTGCTTAGCTGATCTTACCTTGTTCATTTATTTATTAGTATTTATTTTATTATTATTTTTTTTCGTCTATTATTATTTTTGTTATTATTAATTCTATTATTAATTTTGCTATTATTGTTATTACTATTTTTATACCCATCATCAAAAAGATGGGGGGTATAATGATTTTGTCATTCCGTGTATAACATGTCGAAGGAATCATATTAGACCCCACAAAGTATATATTTTCTGGGTCCTGGTTCGATTCTGAGTCGATCTAGCTATGTCCGTCCGTCTGTTGAAAGCAGGATAGGGCTCGAACGGGATAACGTAGGGGGGCGAAATTTGGCAAAAAAGTTATGGGCTAAAAACTAGAAGCACAGGGTGTCCGTTTTATAGTTTTCTGCTGATATTTCTTCAAAAAAAGCATGTACGACAACGAAATTTTGTACGTATAGTTCGGGGATCAATATAAACTCGAAAACCAAAAATTTGCGTGGTCCACCCACTTTACCGCCCACCTCCCATATAAGGTGAAAATCAACGAAATTATGTTCAAATAGTTCAAGGACAAATGTAAACTCGGAAACAAAAAATGAGCGTGGTCCGCCCACTTTACTGCCCACTTTACCGCCCCCTCACATATAACGTAAAATTTGAAAAAATTGATGGTGGGTATATACATTCGGCCGGGCCGAATATAATTCGCGCTTGTTATTATTCTTATTATTAAGGTTTAAATTTTATTATATTTATTATTTTTTCTCTCTATAAATAACTGTTTTTCTTATTGTGCTTTATTAAATTAGTTTTCTATGCTTATTATTATTTTCTATATTATATATTATATTTTTATTATGTATTTTATATTATACTATCTAATACCTGGTGTGCTTCGCTACCCCACGAAATGAAATACATAGCAATTAAAGGATTAAAAAAATATATTTATTTAGTAATTAAAATAAAACATTTTATTTCTTAAAAATTAGTTAGATAGATAGATGTTTCCCGTGCAAAATTTGAAAATTCAAGCTCTAATAGTTTCCCAGATATACTAATTTTTGTATTTAATTTTTATGGGAATGACCATACCCCCACAATCCGCTAATTTATTAGACAAATGTTTTCATGGATGTCAAAATTCTTTGTGCAAAATTTGAGCATTCCAACTCCAATAGTTTCCCAGATATACGAATTTTTGCATTTAATTCATATGGGAGGTACCATGCCCCCTACTTCTAGTCCGCCCATGTTTTTCTTAAATATTAATATTGATACCAAAGTGGCTCCGACAAAATTTTAGAACTCTAACTGTTATATTTTCTCAGATATGATAATTTAATATTTTCTTTATATGGGAGGTGCCACGCCCACTATTGCTAGTGTACCAATTTTTGTCAAAAATATTCATATTGAAGCTAATGCTAATCGTACAAAATTTGAGCTCTCTAACTTTTATAGTTTCCCAGATATAAAAATTTTAGTATTAACTTTATATGAGAGATGACACGCCCACTATTTATTTTCCGCCCGTTTTTGCACAAAATGTTCACATTGACATTTAAGTTTATTGTACAAAATTTGGGAAATGTAACTGTTATAGTTTCCTAAATTTACGGCATTTGGTATTGGCAAGCAATATTAGGGGTGGGATGTGCCACACCCCCTATTGCTAGTTCGCCTATTTTTTTCCAGAATGCTCATATAGGTGTCAAAGTTGTTCGTGCAAAATTTGAGGACTCTAGTATTACTAATTTCCGAGATATACTACTTTTAATAGTTATTTAGTAAGTGGGCGTGGCACCTCGCCCACATGGAATTTCAAAATAAAAAGTAGCCTATTTTTCCTTCCAGGCATATAGGAACACACTGTGAAAATCGGTTTAGGCGGCTATAGACTTCAAACAAACATATATACATACATACAAACAAACACACATTAATTTTTGTATATATACCCCAGTCAAATAATTATATGTGCATACCTATAAAGTAATTTATTTTCTTCAAAAATAGGATTTTCAAATTCAAATCTTTTTTATATTTTTAATGTTTATTAGAGCTTTATAAGTCAAATGAAAAATTTATTTCTTATGTGTAATTTGTGGCAAAATTTAATTGATTTTAAAATTGTTCATAGAAAATAATTATATGTGCACGACAAGAAATTTACAAAAATCCTTTATTTAAATAAAGTTAATTTTCAATATTCATTAAAGTTGTTAAGGAATTGTGTTATCCTAATATAACGTTACCAGATGCATCCTTCGTTATACCGATTCGTCCTTTTTCCTTTACATATATATAGGTCAAAACTGTAGTATACTTATAGAAAATCAATTTGAAACATTTGATATTGTCATATAGCTCTGAATCTAAATATATCTCAGCATATAGTATTCTTTGGAAATCCTTATGTCATGAAGGTCTGTGGATCATTACTGGTCGCTGAAGAAATATACTATTTTGTGACTTAAAAACCGATTTTGAGGCCCGATATAGTAACATCGTCACATTAATTTACTGAAAAATCGAATTTTTGTAGGAAATTCATCAACGAAGCTATTGGATTTTTTGTCCAGTAAATTTATGTTGTGCTGTGAATTAATTTAGCTACGTCCAATAAATATTTTCAACTTCTATCTAGAACTAAAATTGACATATTATGTGCGATTCGACACTATGATTGCGCTTCAAGCATGTCATTTGTAGACGTCGAATACCAATGTAATATTTTTGATAAACACTTGGATAATTTAAATATAATATTTTTACATCCCTTATGCACATGAACTCATGGTGTAATTAAAGTTTTTAACCAAAAAATTATATTTATCATAAAATCCTGCGTGTGGATTTTTGTACCGCTCTATTAGTTATATTTTTGCTACCCAAACATCATAATTTTAATCTAAAACCTCTTTTATTATTTTATGCTAACGTCCAATTATTAAAACCCGTTCATTTGGCCGTTATTTTTCTGTAACACATGTTGTTTTTCTTCGAAAAATTTCCTTAAGCCCCGCTAATCAGCAATTGATTATGGGTTACCGCTCCTAGAATGATAGCAATTTCTCAGATTTTTTGAAAAATTTCAACAGTATTATGATAAACATTTTCTGTATACACCATTTTTTGGAATTTTACATAAATTGTAGTCTTACTTTAATGATTTCAGCACTTCAACTGACAGTTCATGACCTGGTGACATATTTTGGCTATAAATTAAAAAAAAAAAAATATTTTTTTGGTATTTTAGGTCTAATCATTTTAAATATTCCCCAAATAACTTTAATTTTAACTTTAATTGGTTAAACGGTTCAAACTGTGGACTTCATGTCAGTCTGTTGAGTATAAATTTCAATTTGCACATATAATTATTTTCTATTAAAATTTAGAGAATGATATTTTTATTTTAACGGTACTTTAAATACAATGCCAAAAGGAACCTAAAATTTTGCAAATAGGGACATTAGGTAAGAATGAAAAAAATTTTAAACCAAAGAAATGTATATCACTCTTGGAATATATAAAAACCAGAAAACAAATATTGCACATATAATTATTTGACAGAGGTAGATATATTAATTTAAGTTTGTTATTTAGAATATAAGATTACCAGCTGATGTAATATAACTGTAGCTGTGTGCGTATATAAATAAATACCCGTGTTTATATATGTGGGCCACCCACTAAGTACCACCCTGACCTCCTAGGCTGCTGCACTCCTCTAAATCAACTTAAAAACACTTCTGACGGTGATATATCTTCAACGGTTCACAAGTTACAGAATTATTTGGAAAAAAGCGCTTTGGGACCACTGTGTAAATCACAATAAATTGAACTTTTATTCTATTTAATTTAAACGTGACGCAAACGGGACCAACAAATATAAATTCAGTTGAAAAATAATATTGCTCTATGTGCAATGTGGTAAGGAGTGGTAGTACATAATTTTCAAACTGTTTTTAATATTAATTGTTGGTGAAAAATAAAACACAAATGTGAATACTTTCAGAATAATTCATTTGAAATTACATATTTATTAATGTTCTTTTTCTTTTATTTCTGTACGCATGAGTGTTTTATACATAACTGTTTTTATTATAAATAATTTTATTTTTTATATATTTAATATTTGTTTTGCATATATTATTGAACATTGTTATACATATTTTATTCATTATTTACTTTATAATATTTAATAAATATATATTTATTTAACACAATTTAAATTATTTTTTAATTTTATTCATAGTTTTTGTGTTTTTTTTATTAAATTATTTATTTAGAGTTCATATAATATAGTATAAATAATTTGTCTAATACTAAAAAATTTTATTTATCTAGATTTTTTTATTATTTCTTTATTTAAAGGTGTAAGAAGTTATGTAGCTTTTTTAATAAATAAGAAAAAGATTTTAAAAACAAATTGTTTAATTATAATCATTATAACAAAACTTGTATTAATGTATAAATTGGACAAATTATATTGCTTTTGCTCTATTTGATTTTGCCACAAAATTAAATTTTTTGTGAAAATTATTTAAAGAAAATCAGATAAATTTAAAATTATATTTAGTAAATAAAACAGCATTTATGAGAATAATGTTTGCCCGTCTTTCCCAGTTTTTATTTTATTTATTATAACTAAATTAATATTTTTTTTTTTTAATTCTTTCATGTATTTATTTTTAAGATTTGTTTAAATATATTTTTTTAGACTTAAAATACTATAAAGCTATTTTTCAGTTTCAGTTACATAATTCAATAGATTTTCTTTTTTCCATTTTTTGTTTGTTCATTATTTATTTATTTATATATATTTTTTTGTATAGTTTTTGTTATCTTAAACTGATAAATTTTTGTTTAGAAATTCAGCAAAGATTTATTTATATAAGATTTTGTTTGTATTTATGTTGTTATTTAGTTAATAAATATTAAATTATTTAAGTACTCGTATTTAGTTAAGAGATTGTTCAATTGGTCTATATTGTGTTACATACATGATTTGGTTTATATTTTAGATTTACTTAAGATATTTTATAGTTATGAGGGTTTTATGAATATTTATAAGTGGGATACAGTGGCATATGAGAAACTTTAAAGTTAATTAAAGGAAAAATATTTTATAAACTACACAGGAACTTGTTTAAGTATAAATTTACTATTACGACATGATCTCACGAACAGATGTTCAATTTTATATGTTCATATTTTTCAAAATATGACATTCAATAGCAAAAAATATGCTGACAAAAATAAACTTTTGGGTTTGCTATTTGTTGAACCATTTGTGCTCCTTCACACAGGTTTGCAAATTGAAATTTTTTCTGCGGCACGACAAACATACCTTAGTCAATTCTGATTCATGTTATTTTGAAGTACTAAATCTATAAATCACTTTTTTAGAATTGAATCTGGTTCTCGCAATAAACTGCTATTTGTTTTATTGACGAAATTGCACCTAACGTTGAAGCATATCTTGAAAACGACTTGTCTGATTTGGTTATGTAAAATATATATATATAAAAAACAGATTCTAACTAAATTTGCCTTCAAGTTATAGTTACATAATTTTTTAATACGCTCAACAGTTATTTTGGGAAGAAATTAAAATTGCATACAACATTTCCAAAAAAAAAAAAAAAAAAAAAAAAAAAATATTGTTTTCAAAAAATTATACAAATTCTTAAGTGTCAGAAATCAAATTTTTATTCTTTAATAATAAATATGTATATATTTGTTGCTAGTAAAATAAAATATATTTCATTCAAAATAATAAATAAATTTGGATTTTACTTTCGCACAAAAACACCTTAAAACATTAGCTACAGGAAAAATATTATTTATTTTGTTATGACTTTTTGACATCCACAAGATTTCAATATTTTTGGAATTTTTTGCAACTTATTAAAATTTAAAGTAGCATAGTTATGGTTCTATAAAGATATTGACTTTAATCTTTTGGCGTATAATTAGGAATTACGTCAGGCGGACAATTTAGTTTATTTGAAAAAAAGTCTATATAACTAATAGTGTCCGACTGAACGCACTTTTTCAAACTGAACCGGTACCCGAACCCGAACTTCGGTCAATTTTGCAAAGTTCGGCCGAACCCAAGTCGAACCCTAACGTTTTGTTATAAAAAGTGAAAAAAAAAAAATATATATATATATTACACTGGTCAACAAAACAAACAAATGTTTGTTTCCTGTAATTTTTTTTCTATCTCGAATTTACATATTTTTATTATTTTTAATTAGAGTTTCGTTTTTTATTGGGCACTAAAATATATTTTTTTGTTTTTGATACGGTTTCGTCAAGAAGATGTTGTGTGCTTAAACCAGATCGGACTTTGTGAAAACTGCGTATCATCAATACTTTAAAATATTATTATGTAAACAGTACAAGCCGTGGGTTCCTCATATTGTATGCCAGAAATGTGTGCTACAGTTATGGTCCAGTGGAAAAAGAAATACAATAATGTTCGAACACCCTAGAATTGGCGAGAACTTCGAAGCCATCATGATAACTGCTATTTTTGCGTTGTAAAAATAAATGGAATTAACACTGAAATCGAAGTAAATGATCATAACATAACTGATCTTCTGATCAACGACTTCATTTAAAATCACGAGAGGTACAACCCAACATACCTAAATCTTCTGGTGATCCACTTCATATTGAACTCGGCATAATGAAACAGTTTGTGAAGGCGCTTGACAAAAGTGCCGAATGCTTCAACCTTTTTTCACGCAAGTTTCCATGATTAAGTACAGAAAAATTGTAAGCTTTCCAATGACTTAAGTCGAATCCAAAGCTTGCAATTCATATGGTTTGTTTATAAGTAATTTCCTAGGCAAGAAGAAATTTGACGACCCAGTAAAATAAGATTTCATCCAAAACTTTAGAGAGAGAAACGAAACTTGGCATATAGTTTTGTCTTGATATCTTATACATCATATCAACATTTTTCGGTAATCCCTTGTGATCTGCGTAAGATATTCACGATCAAAATTCACAAAAATCTCTTGTTTCGCATATATCTCACCTACTTATTTTTTGCTATTACAACAATTTTGGATAATAAAATTATTTACAGGATATATAAAATATAAAATAACTACATGCCAAGTTACATTTCTCTCCAAATTTTATTTTTCGGGGTCTATTTGCCCGAAAATTACGTCCTTTTCGGTAATTTTATTTTAATAGCTATTATGTTATTAGTTACTCAATCTTCTTGATTTTGGAAATTTCAAAAAGCTCATAATATGTGGAATTCAACAAGACATAAACCCAGGAAATTGCACTTAAAATAAATCGACGAAAATAAAAAAAATCATCGTTTATTTTTGGACTCGTAAGAGATATTGGTTTCAAGTTTAAATTATTTAAATCTTAGAGAAACAAATATATTTTTGATCTAGTAAGAAATGACCAATATGTTTCCAAAATACTTTGATTTTTTATAGTGAAGAAAGATTTATACACGAAGTTTGTTCCACATACTAATAGTATGGCTGAGGAATGAATTTTTGCTTAATTTCTCAAGAAGTTTTAAATAGAATTTAAATCACCGACCCATATATGAGTTCAGAATTCCATCATCGGCCGGTTATTGCTGATAGAAAAATAGTTATAAATACAGAAACAGAATCAACATGATCTGTCTCAATTATATGTATTAGCATACAGCACTGTGTCTTACTAGTGTTAAAGTCGAATATATTCACGTGAACATATTCAGTGAATTTTACAAGATTATGATTAAACGCATTATTCATATTTTGGGTATGACTATAAGTTGACATTTTTGGGGGTTGCTAACTTTCTTCTTTTTAACATTTTTAAAGGATTTACCGCAATAAATGAGAGCTTCCTAAAGTAATGTCTATGCTAAACAAATTTGTATCAAGACAAACGTCAAAATCAGTGCGAATCAAGACAAGGTAACCTCAGTTACACAGGTGATTATTATTTTTTATTGTTACAGCTGAATAGTTTTATTGTTGTTTTTATGCAACTGTTGCCACCTTCTATAAATTCGGGTCAATTTTGGTTTTTATCTTGATAAAAAATTGTCTAATATAGATATACATAATGATTTATGACGATAAATTTGAGAAACTTTTGTAAATGATGAAAAAAATCCTCCCCCAAAGACGAATAGTTGATCTTGATGCATTTTGATGTGCTTAACACGAATCTACTTTCAGTTTTTTTTTTCCATCAGGTCTGGATTTTTTATGGGCGCGTCTAAAATTTCGCCCATATTAATGTCATTACTCTAGTATATTTTCTCATAACTCAAGAACGGTGTGTACGATTGACATAAGTGATACACCAAAAGATTTTTTTATGTGCTCAATAGTTTCGGAGTTATTTTGAAATAAATGTTGGAAGATTTTTTTGTTACTAAAATTTCTTTTTAAAAGTGAAAGCATCAAAAATGTGTCAGTTCATCATCTTTATCTTAGAGCTGGTAATGCTGCGAATAAAATAAGGCATGTATCTTCAAAATTTATAAACAAATCTTGATTTTATTCACTGTTAAGTAAAAATACCCATGTATACATACAATTCAGTAGAAATACAGTGGTGGATAAAAAAAAATTTTATTTTTATTTTTTCTTGAAACAAAAATAGGTGGACTAGATGGATATTGACGAGTTAAACAAGAATCTGCATTCACTTTTTTTTTATCACGTGCTGATTTTTTTTTTTATGGACAGGACTAATATCATCATGGACCGGAAATCGGGCGAAATTATGCAAATTAATAAGTTATTGAACATAGTGCAGAAATTAAAATATTTAAATGATGATAGGGCCTAGGGGAGGTAGGTATGCCCTTGCTCCTATTAAATATAATATTGTCTGGCCCATAAAAAACCTATTTGCAATGGCTATAGCAAATTTTGATACTGTTTTGACTAGTATTTTAAAAGAAAATGCGTTTTTCACATTTCAGAATATATGGGAGGTAGGCGTGTTCATGCTCCGATTTTTTCAAAACTTTGTGTATATTTACTTTGGATAATATATGTGCTAAGTTTCAATATTCTGCAACAAGTCCTTCTATTTTTATAAAATTAAAAACAGTATGTTAGCCAGAAATGCGTTTCTCTCATTTCAGGATATATGGAAGGTAGGGGCGTTCTTGTTCCGATTTAGATAAAAATTTACACACTCATAAATAATCTACATTTAATTGCAATCATAAATTTTGGTGAATAATTTTGGAAATGAATTAGAAGACTTATACGCAATCTATTTCTAATGGCTATCACAAATTTTGGTAAAGTTCAGACCAGTTCAGCTTAAAAAGGCAAAAAAAAAAGCATTTTTGTCGTCTCAGGTAATGAGGCAAATAAAACATGATTTTCTGTTAATATTAAAACTATATTTATATAATTTTTGTATTTTATTAAAATATATCTCTGTTTGATCATTGATATGGTTAATTTAACAATTTGCTTTCACATAAGAACCCCATTATTTAAATCATGGGGTTTCTTATCTTATTTGCCTGTAACATTTTCCGATTTTAGTTAAAGGCATTATTATTTTGGATTTTCTGTTCATATTGTGGAATTATTATCAATCTCCCGAGTGAGGATACTAATTTTCAAATCAGTCAGTTTAAACTCATATTTAAAATAATCTAAAAAAAAATGTATTTGTTGAATATTATCCCACTGTATCTTTTTTTATCTTTTGTTTACATACTAAAATGTGCCTTTTTTCTATAAATTAATTGTTTTTCTTTTTTCTTATATAAATCGTATTAATATTTCTATTGATTTATTTATTATTTTTTTTTATAATATATATATATATATATATATATATATATATATATATATATATATATATATATATATATATATATATATGGTTTTTTTTTATATATTTTGTATAATTTTATCTTGGTGCCTTTAGTTTTTGTTGTTGTTCTTGGTTCATATTTACTATGCTACAAAACCTTTTATTTTGGGGATTAAAAATTTTGTTGTGTGTTAGTTAAAAAAAAAACAATTATATATATTTTTGGTTTTTAAATACTTTTTATTTTTGTGAGAATATTTGCTTTATTTTTTCTTTTTAATTTGCTCATTGTTGTTTGGAATATGATTGCAAAAGTTTATTTTGTTTATTTTATTTAAAAGGAAATTTTATTGATTTTTGTTTAAATATTTACATACGATGACTAAAATGTATAAGAAATTTTTAGTATTTCAATAAAATATTATAGTTTGTTTATATATTTTCTTTAAAGTTTTATTAGTGTTATTTTAATTTATACAATATGACTATTAGAGAAACCATTTGCCATAAAAATTTAATAAAAAAATAGACAAAACTTAAATAAAAAAGAAATTTTAAAAACATTTTTATTAAAAAAATCTTTTTATACAAATACACATAAATGAAATAGACTTAAGTTTTATGCAAATTGTTATCTATTATAAATAATTTCAATAATAATAATAAAATTATTGTGGCTTCTGCTTTTAAAAATGCCCTCATACATGCACAACAAAAACACACTTTCTACATTAAAGCCATTATATTTGTTTGTATGTATGTAAATACTCATATTGTAATTTCTTTTCTTTCTCTATTCATATCATTCTGTACGTTTAAGTATGCCTGCATGTGAGTGTGTGTGTAAGTTTCAGGAAGTTTTAAAACGTAGGGATTAAAGGCAGTTGTGTTATTTTGAAATTGTATATAAGTATTGGTTTTTAATATCTTTAAGCTTAATTTCTAAATTACTTTTCTTTTTTTTCTATAAGAAGATCCTTTTTTCATTTTAATACGTCCGCTGCTAAAAAGAAACAAGCAAAAAACATAAATTTTTAGTTAGTAAATATCATGTTTATAGACTCATTTAAAATGAATTAGAGATAATGGATATAATAAATTATTATACGTAGGTATGTATTATACTAAGTGGAAAATCTGTAATGTGAAACCTTTTATAAATGTGACTAAAGCCGACAACATATATTTAAAAAATATTTGAATTTGAGTTATAAAATACAGCGCACAGTGGGTCAAACGCAAATTTTTTGGTAGTAAATCTGTATCTCCTAAAATACTGGTTGGATTAAATTGAAATGTATGGCAGAGTTTCAGAGGAGGACCTAAGCTTTGAGAAAAATCATCTTGTAGTCACCCTGTGATAACACAAGAAAATCTACAGGGTGTCAAAATTGACTACCTCGAGTATGTAAAAGTTTAAAAAAATCGAAACTTATACAAATGAAGTCCGATTTTAAAGATTTGTATATTTCTGTAAAGTGCTTGGCAAGATAAAGAAAAAACTCAAGTTATCTCTTACAATTAAAAAGATATTTACACTTGAACTTTGAATTTTTGATTTTTTGGCTCGACTTTCTTTCGTTTTTCGGGAATAAGTCCTGAGGTATATGAAGTAAAAATTTTTTAAAAATATCTTGTAAATTGCCCTATATTTCCAAATAACATACTGAAAAAATTTTTGGATTATCTTAATATGTCTAGACGTGAAAAATATTCAAAGTCAGCACTCTGAAATTGGTATGAAAAATGGCTATTTTTTAACAAAAATATAGTACAATTCTTTCACTTTTTACTCAAAGTTCGTTTAAGAAAAAATTTTTTCTCTATATATTTCCAAAGACAAGGTTTCACAAATGGCTAGTATGGAAATTTTGAACTGATTTAGGTTTGCACCCTACATCAGGCTTTGGTCGAAAATGGTGAATTTTGGAAAAAGTTAAATTTTTTATCGATTAATAAAAAAAATGTCACGCGAGCTTTTTTAAATTTTTTGACGATATTTCATAAAAAAATATATTTAGAACGATTTGACACTAAACTGCTTCCCGCCTGGCCAAAAATGAATGCAGGAGAGCAGATTTCATGAAAAAAGCCAATTTTTTAAAGGACCTCCTCTGAAACTCTTTCATACATTTCAATTTAATTCAACCAGTAGTTTAGGAGATACAGTTTTATTACCAAAAAATTTGCGTTTGACCCCACTGTGCATCGGCTGTCATAAATAAGTATACAAACTCATCATTTCTGTTTTGCTTTAAAAAGCGTTATATATGAAGGTCCGTTTTTAAAAATTTAGCTATTTTTGATGAAGTCAACTTGTTTTCTCTTACATTGATTACAAAATTTTCAAATATTATTTCATTTTAAGTTCTTTCTAGAGAAAGTTGAAAAAAATAAATTTTCGGTCGAATCAAAAATAAGTAAAGAAGCAATCTTTGGCTTAATTTCTTTAATTTTTTGTTAAAAGTAAGTAAAGTTTATAGTTGTAAAATTAGTTTAGCACAATAGCAGTAGTTATTTGTCATATTACGAGAGAAATAAAAAATCACTTTTTCAATTAAATTAGAAAATTGTATGAAATAAGAACATTTTAATTCAACCATAATTTCGACCTAAAGGATAGCAAATAACGAACAACTAAGTGTAGGAGACTTAAGAGTAATTAGCATACATTACGAAAAAGGTGAAACATATAGAAATATATCAAAAGATCTTTAATAAAACGTCCATTTTATTTTCAAACACAATGAACGCGTTAATGCCTAAGAATCACTACAAAAAAAGTTGAACAGTTATAGTTTTTCATTTAAAAAATAATCGGACAGGTGTCTGGTACGTTTTTGAAATTCGGCCCTTTTTTTGGCACCCTATATACAGTGTCTCACTATTTGAATTTTTTAAATTAACAATTAAAACGGTTTTGTTACGTGATTTAAAAAAATAATTCTTAGATTTATTAACTGTATTGTGTAAACTATATAATGCAAAAAACTGCAATCAAAAATATTACATTGTTCCCAAGTTATTCCAGAAATAGTATGAAAATTCATCGAATTTACCTCACAAAAGTATTTGAATTTTTATCACCTTTGTATTTAAAAATGTCAAACAAAATAAAAATTGAAGAAATTCATGTATTTTTTATTAATAATAGGTCTTAAGTATCACAATTTAATGTTTACTAATTCATTTCCCCAATTTGGAGTAAAATGTTTTGGGTTTTTTGGTCCAATTTTATATTTAATGAACTTAGAGGGTTGTCTTCTATAAATGACAAATACAATAATCTTTTTTGTCGTTTTTGGTAAAAAAATAATAAGGTTATAGTTCCTTATAAGTTGTTTTGTTAAAACGCCATATATGAAGGGTCCAAGTCGTTAATTATGAGGTATTGCACCATTAAAAATAGAATATCATAGATATCAAGCCCATTTTGGTACCCTACGTATCAAAATTTTTTTTCAAAATGTTGGGAGATATCTTCCCGATAATATAGCCAATTATAAATTTGGAGACTAAAATACCTGACTTAATGATATAGCTCCAAAATATACCCCGAAATAATTGTACTTGGTTTTAATTCTCTAAATAGCCATATTATTTTTGGATCAATAAATTGCGCTCCAGAAATGTTGAAGTGGAAATTTTTAAATTTTATTTTCATCAACACAAGTAAAATTAACAGAAAAGTAAACTTTTTCGGGTATTTTTACCTTTTTATAATGCACTTATAGCTTGAAAGACGTATAGTTAAGTAACTTAAAATATGCCTTTTGTCGCGTTTTTTACTATGGCACCAATTGGCTTTATAATTTTGTAGCCGGTCTCCAAGTCTCCCATTTTTTAACAGCTAATATTTATAGAAACACAATCTGAAATTCTTATTAAAATATGTGGACCAATACTTCAGTAAAATGGGCTTAATGTTGAAGATTTTTAATTTTTAACAAAATAATGAAACAATGTACACAGTTTGGAATGTCAATATTTAGAACTTTTGCAGTAAAAATTATTTTTCGAAGACATGACAAAATCCATTTATATTTCCAAATAAAACAAATTAAATTTAAGAAATAATTTAGGAAAAATTACCCGATTATTCAAATTTTCCTTTTTGTAAGATACATGTAAAGAAACTTCGCTTAATTTCCCCAAAATTTTACCCCCAAATTTATAAAAAGAATTAGTAAATGCTTAATACTGATACTTAATAACAATTGATATAAAAAAACATCTATTTTGCTTTTTTTGTATTTTGAGTATCTTCAAACAAGAGCGAATGTTATATTCTGTCCGGCCAAATCTATATACCCACCATCAACTTTTTCAAATTTTACGTTATATGGGAGGGGACGGTAAAGTGGGCGGACCACGCCCATTTTTGGTTTCCGAGTTTATATCTACCCTCGAACTATACGTACAAAATTTCGTTGTCATACATGCTTTTGTTGAAGAAATATCAGCAGAAAAGTATGAAACGGATACCCTGTGTTTCTAGTTTTTAGCCCATAACTTTTTTGTTTATTAACCGATTTTGATTAAAATCAATCCCAAATAAAACATTTTTCCTACGTTGTCCCGTTCGAGCCCTATCCTGCTTTCAACAGGCGGACAGACAGACGGACATAGTTAGATCGACTCAGAATCTAACCAGGACCCAGACAATATATACTTTGCGGTGTCTTAGATGATTCCTTCGACATGTTACACATGGAATGACAAAATCAATATACCTCTCATCTTTTTGATGGTGGGTATAAAAATTAAAAAATTCAAATACTTTTGTGAAGTACCTGAAATGACTGCACATGTTATTTTTCTCAATTTCTCGGAAACGATTCAACATTTTGTGCTACTTTTTGCAGCATTTAGTAGAGGACAACTCAGTCAAAAAATCCCATTCATAAAAAAATTATTATTTTTTATTTACCTAATTTTATAACTAAAAATAACTCGTTTTTTGTTTAAAAATTAAAATTCACTAACTTATGTGAGACACTGTATATTTTGAACCAGTAAACTTAAAAATTTAATTTTCATCATATTGGTACCATATAGAAAAATGGCAAATACAATTTGGTAGTTTTTAGAAGTTCGAACGTTTAAGGGATAAAAATCGTACCTATTTATGGTACTTTTTTCATAAAACATTTTTTTTTATATTTATTGACATATAAATATATGAGTATTTTAATATGGGGTACCACTATAATTTAGAAATTCATTGGAACACATTTTTTGTTACATCCATGGGGGAGAAAGTACCAAGGGGGTAAAATCGGGAAATTACATTTTATTCAAACTCAATAATGAATTTTCAATTATATTAAAACTAGAAACATGAAATTAAGTAAATGTAGTCCTATGTGGATAAGAATTCACAAGAGTGAAATTTGTGGTACTTAAAGATACATGGTCCTGTGGGTAAGAATTCTTTATGGTACTTTTTTTTTCTTCTAATGGTACATTTTAAATTTACTGTAATATTTAACTTAGAAAAATGAAGTACATATACACGGTCCTATGTGGGAAAGAATTCACAAGAGGGGTCTTTGTGGTACTTTTTTGTTATTCTGATTTTTGAATTTTCTGTACTATTTAACCTAGAAACATGGAATTAAAGATATTTGGTCCTAAATGATTGAGAATCCTTAAAAGGGATTTTGTGGTACGTTTTCCTTATTATTCTAATTTTCTTTTTCGTTATTCTAATATTTATTTTTCGTTATTTTAATATTAGAAACCTGAAATTAAGTAGATATTGTTATTTATGGGTGAGAATTCTTAAGCTTTATTAGTCATATTCTTTTATACTAAAAAATAATAATAGAAATACTTTAGTAGTTTTAACTTTCAAACGTTAAAGATGTAAAAAGTTGATACTTTATTGGCACTCTACGAACTCTCTAAACCAAAAGCATAAAAATAAATTTAAAATATTATATTTTTTATCAGAAATATATGAAATATGCGTCTTGTACTTTTCCAAAATTCTATTTTTTGTTGTAATTTTTGGTACTTTTTTAAGTAGTATATTTAAAAATTTCTTTAAGAATCTTAGTTTAAATTTATTATATAGTATGGTTTTTATAAAAAGTTTCCGCTAACGAAGTAGCGGGTTTACAGCAAGTACAAAAGTAAAAACAAAAATCTTAGATTTACCTTTATCAGTTAAAAAGTATAATAGTTCCAAAAAGTTATTGTTTAATTTTCCTACAGCAGGGAAATTTACCTAAAAATTTGGGTAAACTTGTTTCAAAATATATAGCTGATGAAATAATTAAAATTTCAGAGTGACCTCCTCAAAGTACAGATCTATCACCAATTCAATTCAATTTCATGCAATTTATATTGGTGATAGATAATTTGACCGAACTGATGGACATAATTATTACTGAGACCCCTACATTTTCTCCAGATATATGCAGAATATATGTATTCACTATGTCAATACGTTTGGCACTAATGTATAAAAATATAGGCGGTCATTGTGGCTATTACAAACCATCTTTACTTATTTATGGAACATTGTTTTTTTATGATTCTTTAAAAAGAAGAAGTGATTAATAAATTTATAGCTTTAGTTTTTAGTTACTTTCTGGGTGGATATAACGATGTCCCTCCGTCCGTCTGGTCGGCTGTCTGTCTGTCCATGTAAACCTTGTGAACAAAGTACAGGTTGAATAGGTGTCAATCTTTTTGCCTAATTTCATTAAGATCGGTTCATAATTCTCTCTTCCGAAAATAACTTTAACCTGCACAAATTCCATATAAATGTCAGTATCAAGTTAATATTCGACAAAAATAAGTTTTATTTAAGAAGAAATCACAGTGACAAATTTTATGATAATAACTCCCATATAAACCCACTTTCGGAAATCACCCTAAAGCGCATAAATTCATATAAATGTTAGTATTAACGTTGTATTCTGTACTTGTATACTTATTTTATTTTACACTTAGTAATAGAATCGATCCACAATTGGTTGCAGGTGTAATATATGATCCCTTCCCGAATTTTGATGCACTTTCATGATGGTGTAGGGCATCATATGGTCGAGCTTGTCCGACTGTATCTTACTATCATGTATTTTTGATAGAAGCATTTTAAGTTTTTGTTAATTAGCTTTTGTTGATTTTCTTTAAAAGAAGTCCACACATATTGTAATTGTTCTATATACATATTAGATTTCTATTCCATTGAATTTTTTTTACTGATCAGATTTGGCCATGCCGAATATAACCTCAACTGTTATGTCTTCTTTATAGGAAATAATTTTGGTGATATGATCAAAACCTATAGAAATATATATTTTTTTTTTTCGCAAATAAATAAATAAATTCTTTATTATAGAAATGATATTTCTGAAATTTTGACTGTTAATAAACAAACTTTGTCCCAAATTTATTTTTTATCTCAACAGAATCAGTTACACGTGCATAAATTTTATAAAAATTTTAGTATATTATAAGAAAAATTTAGGATGAAATTGGTCAAGCAAAAAATTCTTTCTTTCCATATTAAAAGACTTCATATTGGACAACTCTTAATATTATAAAAAAAACAAGCATAAATAAGTACATCTTTTTAGGTTTAAAAGTTTATTTACAAAATACACTCATAAATAAAGGTATCGTATAATAAAAGAGAAATATATACATTTTTTCAAACCTTAAGAAAAAATTATGCAAATCCTTGTAGATTTATATATATATTTTTTTGTTACCGCTCGCCCAAACATGTAGCTTCTATTAAAGGATTATAAAATATTTTAAAAACTGCACATACACACAATCAAATGTACCCGGACAAACAAACACATTGACACCTAACCTTCAAAATATCATATCAGGGATGAAGACTTGACAAAAATTAAAAACTTATTACTTATGCGTTGAGAAGAGAAAAGTAAACTTTTTATTACTTTTTGTGTTTGCAGATATCATTAATAAATTAGTAGCATTATATTTATGTAGATATAAAAAAAAGCAGAAAATAAAGATATTGTATTAATAAATAACAAATACAACAAATGGTCTATATTACACTTTTGACACTTACAAAGTTTAGAATATACAAATTAAAAAGTTTATATTTCTAATGGATGAAAACTTAAAAAGAAAAAAAAAAAATAAATAAAAATGAATTCAATTCAATTGATTAACCTTAAACAGATTTGTTAAAAGAAACAAAAAAGTGAATTATTTAAATACAAATCGGGTTATATGGGTCATATAGTTTTGCAAAACTTTTTATTTAATTTATTGTTTTTTTAAATATTATTGTAAAAGTTTTGATTGAACTTTGAACTGCGCTTGTTTTTGTAAAATAACAATAACAAAGTATGCATATAAAAATAACATTTTTATCATTTTTATTTAATTATCAACAATTTTCTAACAATTCAATAAATCTATTTTAAATGTTCATATAATTCAATTTAGTATTTTTTTTTTACCATTAAACAAGAAAAAAAGATATAGTCGATCAAGCCTGACCATATGATACTCTACACCAGCGATAACTAAAAAGAGAGGCACTAAAATAAGTAAGTGTTAGTGCCTTGTACTCCCAGCAGGCCATGTCTTGTAGAAAATATCGACGATGTCTTGAGGATTTGTCACAGTCATCGATGACACATGTACGACAGCTCCGAACAAACATTGGTGACATTTTCGAACAAAGGGCACTTAAGTCATCAACGATAACCTGAGCGACAGTGTCATGTATATTTTCGTCAACCATTTTAAAAAAATAAATAAAAAAAAAAGTAGGGTTCCGCCGAGATTTGAACCCAGGCCACCAATTTCTCTCTTCCTTATCGAATAGTCAAGCGCACTTACCACTTCAGCTACAACATTCTCTACTTTTTAATGGTTTTATTAATGCTTTTATTTATCTTATAGGTATACACGACATGCTGCATGACAATGTCATGCATCATGTCGTGTATTTGGTCTAATTCACGACATTCTCGCTGTACATTTTACTCATGTTGTCACCGAACTAAATATGTACGACAATTTTTTATATTTTGTTATTGAAGTCGCCGAAAATGGGGTATGATGACAATATAAGTGACTTTTAATCAAACTTGTCCTCTACATGCATTTTCTTGACGACAAATTTAGACGACATCATCGATGAAAGTGTCGTTAATGGACATGTGGCCTGCTGGGCTCTTGCAATGAAAATTGTTACATAAACACACATTATACTTATTTTAAAAAACAATACGACATAATCCTACTTTGTTGGAAGCTAGCATGCTACTAAATGATTTTTTTCTTTGTTTTGCTCTCAAAGCTGAGCGTTTCGTTGACGTTCGTGTTATGTCTGTGTAAATAGCCGATTATATTCGGGCCCTGGGGCTATTATAGATGTTAGATAAGTTTTTCTATGCGTTACAAACATAAGCACAAACGCATAATACTCCATAAAAAAATACATTTATAAAATCGACATTTATTATTCTCTAAATAAATGAAGATGTAAAAGTATATATTGGATTATTTTATTTTAATAACAAAATTGAAAGCTATTTTTATTTTGTTGAAATTAGAAAGATTTTAAAGTTTGTTATGTCATGAATTCTATGAAATATAAAATATGAAATCCAACTTTATACTATCAAGACTTTATCTTCTATCCACTGTTGCCAGGACTTGAGAAAAAAAGAAGCTAAATTAGACTTTAAAAAAGTTCAGAAAAGGCTAAATGTCCCAAAAAATAAAGCCAGAAAAAAGCTAATAGGGAGTGCGATCGAAAAAATCTTAACACTAGTTTTGCCTTACAACTTTTTTCGAAATCAATATTAAACATTTTTTTTTGATCTAGTTATCATGGAAATATACTTCAGTTATTATTTTTAATAACAACCATGTTGATTTGTCGTGATTTTCATCAAAATGAGTGACGAAAAAGATTTCCGTGCTATAAACTATCAAAAAATTTCAAAAAAATCCAAATAGGTCCTACAAAGAATTGGCCACAGAATTAAATTTCTGCTGTCAAACTGTTTTTAATGTTACTAAACAGTATCAGGAGAATTTGACCATTGATAGGAAACCTGGTTCGGAGAGAAAAAAGGACCACATGGTAAGGCTAGAAAATTGAAAGGATATTGAAAGGAACTCCAAACACATCTGGTAGAAAAGCAGCTCAGTTATCTTAGTGCTTCGACTATTTGGTGCAAAAATTTAAAGCTAATGCAGAGTTGATAACATATAAAGTCCAAAAAGTTACAAACAGGAATGCTGCAAAAAATTTAGAAGCCAAGAATAGGACACGGAAATTAAAACCAAATTTCATACAAAAATACACAAGTTGTATAATTGACAAAGAAACGTATGTGCTTGCAGAATTTTCGCAGCTTATGTGTCAAAACTTTTAATTGTTAATGCTCGAGGCAATGTTAAAGACAAGTTTAGGATCAAAAAGCAGAAATCCCAACGGCCAAATGGTGTAGCTTGCACTAGTCCAAGAACCCTAGATCGTTGGTGAAGAGTTTATGGACTACGTGCGGATAACTTGAAGCTGCTACACGCTGCAGAAACAGGTAGGATACGATCTTGTATAGTAGCAAGCAATAAACTCAGTATCTTTATTCCTCTGATTTAAACGATAAAGACACTGTAGTAGCGGTCTGGGAGACAAGCTCTGGCATCATTTATAGTATCTCCAGCTACATGGCCTACGACCATAGCGACCCACCACCAAGCAAGAAAGTTCGAGAAATAACAAAGACGGCTAAACATAGAATAAACTCAGTATCTTTATTCCTCTGATTTAAACGATAAAGACACTGTAGTAGCGGTCTGGGAGACAAGCTCTGGCATCATTTATAGTATCTCCAGCTACATGGCCTACGACCATAGCGACCCACCACCAAGCAAGAAAGTTCGAGAAATAACAAAGACGGCTAAACATAGAATATTCTGTCCCAACTCCTCCTTAGTCACCATCAACGGCCATGGGGATATTGAATCCTGTGTCGAAACGCTAACGATAAAGTCTGTAAAGGTAGGAGTAAACCACATTGGTGGAACTCCGAAATTGGCGAAACTTGTAAGGAATGTCGCCGTTTATTCAATGAGGCTAAAAGACTGGGTAACTGGTCTACCTACAAGTCCTCAGTTAACAAATTTAAAAAACCAGATATGGTATCATTCCTGTTGGTTTGCAGTATAATGCGGACATAATAGCTTCCTGGCTAATTCGGATATATTCAGCATGTTTATCATGTTCTTATATTCCGTAGTGATGGACTAGATGTACAGTGGTCTTTTTTCCAAAAGGATGAAGGACCTCACACACGAGACCGAAAAACTTCAGACCTATCAGTCTGTCGTCCTTCCTCTTGAAAATACTGGAAAGGTTTAACGACCTACACCTTCGTACAGGCGCGGATCCAGCCAAAGCATTTGGGGGGGGAAATTTTTTTATCATCACTGGAAAAATTATGTTTTTATATATAGAGCCTATTTACATTGGGGATTATCGCAGCATTTTTTAATGATATTTTGCTTTGAAGTTGCTTCCAAATCTCTTCTGCATTTTCACATGTAAATTTGTATTGTGAAATTTTTTCAAAAATGTTTGACAAAAAACAACAAATCATAAAAATTTAAAATAAATTTGAAAAAATTTCATGAAATTTTTTGGTTTTGCGACGACATGCAACTTTTCTTAACCCGCTTGCTTCTCTACACCTCTTGCCTACAAACGTAAAAGTTGCAGCGATTTTTTCTAGGGAAAATCCCCAATGTAAATGAGCTCATAGTTTTAGAACTATTTAATTTTAACCAATTTTTTTTTTTTTTTTTTTTTTTTTTGACAGAAAACTGGTTATTTATAATTATTATTATTTTTAATTACAAACAAATGTGCAAAATTACAAATATGTATTTAAATAAACATTTCTCAGAGAATATTAAAAGGATTTTAATTATGAAAGCCGTGTTTTTACTTCTGTAATACTACTGAATAGTTCAAAATAAAATAATTTAAATAAAGAGTGCATCATTAGAAAAACACAAAAAGCTAAGCTATTTAGATCTGGATAGGATGTCAAGCACACTAGGGAATGGTAAATCGATTTCGATTTTAGTCGATTTTCATGGGAAAAATAAGTCGGTTATTTGCAATCGATTTTATGTCAACTATTTTATACTGAAATTGATTATTTAGTTTCAAAAATCGGGTTTGTTTTAAAAAGTTAAAAGAATATGTAGAATTATAAAAATCTTATAAATTAAAATTTTTTGGTTGGTAATAATAAATTTATGTCCGCTTTTTTAAACATAATTTGGCGGGAATAAAATTTAAAAATGCACCCAAGTGGAGTTTGCCAATAGAAAATGAAAAAAAAATCCCAAAATTTAATTCGCAAAAGATCTTAGTATTTTTACATACCATTCCTAGCTGGGCAGTTGGCTAAACAATAGTCTAATTCCTCTGAAGGAAAAAAGAAATAATAAAACAATTTATCCCAATATTAATGAAATTGCTCGAGAATATCAGTACCGTGTGAACTTCTATTCTTGAAGGATGTCCTTATAATAACCCAGCAAAGAAACAGGCTTAGTAGTGAACATAGCCTTTTTACAAAGCTTTACTGAAGAAGATTGGTTTGATGGATAAATAAAATATTCACAGATTTCTTATATATTATATACATAACTTTTATATTTGTGACCTGAATATTTGAAATTATTTTATAGGTTTATTTTTTAATTTTTAGATGTTTTTGATACACTTTTGACTTTTTCAATAAAAAATCGACTTCAAAATAAAATCGATTTTGAGGACCGATAAATCGATTTTGAAAATCGAAATGAAAAGAGTTGATCGTAAAATCGAAAATCGAGTTTTGACAGTGTTTACCATTCCCTAAAGCACACTGAACTATCTCTTCGTTATGTGAGTTATTTTTAAAATTTATTTTTTTACTTAGATGAAAATTTGAAGTTAATCTGATAACACCAAAACAAGTATCCAATAAATCACCAAAATTATTATATCAATCACTAATAACTACAAAAAATGAAAAATAGAAAACATTTTTTAATTAAAAATTGATTAAATCAATCAAGTAGATGATTGAATGAATTAAATATTTAAATGTGAAATAAAATCTCACTTAAATTTAATTTTTACTGGAATATATTATATGTCAACTGGAAAATATACGCTAATAATTTTTTCGGCAAAGAGGAGCCCGTGAAGAAAATCTAGTGAAAATTATGTAAATAAATCACTTTATAAAATTTCATACTATTTCAGTCTGAATGTTTATATTCTTGTAGTTTTACTCAAAAAACAATCTTCTTGAGTACATCACCAACCAATTTTCGAGAAAATTCGAAAAAACAATTTTGAGATTAGTTGCTGAACTAAAAATCTCGGAACTCCCTAAATTTTAGATTTTTTATTAGGAAAAACATACCTTTTAACTATATTAAAATACTTTTCTATTTTACGTATTTCTTTTTTAAGTCTTAATGATATTTTGTTTACAATAAAATGAGATGTCCATAATTAAAATCGTTTAAAAACTAAAAAATTTATTAAAAACAAAAAATTTTTCATTTATTTTAAGCAAATTATTTAATTTTAAGCTTTATTTGTAGCATACCTTCTGGGGAATTTCACATAAAATCGAATAAGTTCTTCAGTTTTTATCTAACTAAAAAAACTAAATCTTGCTATATTTACAACAAAAATGTTTTTAAATTGATTGCATATTTTTTGTTGACTTTTACAGAAAAATTCTAATGCATTGAATCACCAAAAATTTCAAACCAAAGAAATAAATACGACAATAAAATTGATTATTCTACTTTCAAAATATCTTAATAGAAAAAATACAGGACCCTAAAAAATTTAAGCATAACTCCAAAATTTGATAGGCTTTATTTATGATGCTATTTATTAAACATCTGCATCAATTCATTTGTAACTCATTTTTAATGATTCCCTTTCTTTTCAATTGTTGACTGTTATTGTTTTTTAAACATAAAATCAATTCGCTGTGTGTGCGTACGGATGGAAAAGACAAAGAAACCAAAACAAAAACAAACAAAATCATTTGTGCAGGGAGTCATAAAAACAATTTAGCAACAAATCATTTGCAACTGAATTGAATTGAATTAAATATAAAATGCAATACTGTCATTTGTTTGTTTTTTGTTTACAAAATTTTAAGTGAAGGAAATATTAAATGAAAAAAATTTAAATAGTATAGATTTGTAATTAAAAGTAAATAAAAATATCATAAATAAAATAAATTTTATTTCATTTAAGATATAATTAATTATAATTGAAATAAAAAATAATTAAATTATCTTAGCAAAAAAATTTACAGCAAACGTAATCATATCTATTTTTTATTTAAAAATAAATAATTGTTACTTTCCATGCATTTTTTCATATTAAAGTAAGGGAATGACAGTAATTCACAGTTTTGATTTTATGTTTTTTATTAAACATTACTGTTTTTGAAAAAAATTTCTTATGACAAACAATTTCTCAAAGAGAACATAACATGATTTGTTTTTGTTTCATCATTTCAATTCAACTCAATTCAAATAATATTTTTTTGCGTGGTTTGTTTTGTATTATTTTGTTTTTTATTTTAGCAGTAATGTGAGAGCATGTATTAAAAAACATTACTGTGAATTGAAAAGCAAATGATTTGATGCAGATGTTTACTATTTATGTCATTTCCCGAGTAATTTTTCAACGCTATAGGGTGTATTTAAAAATTAATTTTTGAATATGAAAATTTTTCACACAGGTGTGCGAAAAAAGTACAACAACTCTTCAGGAAAGCAAGAGAAATTTTTAGAAGGTTTAATAAAATATTAAGCGAAAAGTAATATTTTTGTTATCGTCCTCTAGGAAAATGGTAGATATTTTCTTGGAAAAATGTTAAATTAATAGTTTTATTTAAAAAATTTTTTTCTTAACACAAAATTGTGAATATTTTCAATAAAAATAGTTTAAAGTTTTTTCTTGAAAAATTACAATTTTTAGGCCTTTACTATTTATAAATTAAATCTGTGTAGTGAACCAAAATTTTTATCATATGTAAAATTTATTAAATCTAAAAAAATATTATATTTTGTATAAAAGAGCTGGGAAAATTTTGTGTTATTTATTAATAAATGGATTTATAAAATAAAACATATTTTTCATAAAGTCGAAATTTTTAAGTAATATTAAAACATTAGTTAGTGTAATTTCAATATGACATGAAACTAGCACTTATACAAATTTTTTTTTTTTTTTTTTTTTTTGATATATAAGTTTTTAATTGTATGTAGAGTTTAAGCTTGAATTTAATGAAAAAAATATATAGGAATCGCATTTCCTATATTTTTTTCTATTTTTAAAAACCCATTTATTTGCTTTAAATTTTTCGAAGAAAAAATACGATAAATACTTTTTTCTAAACATAGTTTGGCCATTCCTAGACTATATTGAAGATAAACTCATTCTGCCTTCATTTATTTTCACTAAAGAAAATTTTCCTTAAAGAATTTTTAATTTTTCCTTTTCCTATTGTAAATTTTTAATTTTTCTAAGGTCGAAAATCCATTTTGGGGGGGGAAATTTCCGATTTTCCCCCCCCGTGGATCCGCGCCTGCCTTCGTAGAATAATCAACCCCATTCTGCTATCAGCGTCTCAACATGCCTACATGAAATGCAGAACTGAATTACACTCGCTTGTAGGGCACATAGAAAATGCTCTTGAGCATAAAAAGTTTACATTAGTTGCCTTCCTCGATAAAGAGGGGGCCTTCCATAATGTAACTCCGGAGGCAATTAAAACGTCTCTGGAAAGACTGTGCATACACCAGCCGGTAATTATCCTCATATGGAGACTTCTAATTCTAATCAATGTTGCGGTGGCTGTATCTGTGAAATATCTGGATACTATGTCTCGCCTGCAAGCTGATTTAGGTCTACTCAGTGTGTGGAGCACAATTAGTGGCCTTAGCGTAATTCCAGGAAAAACAGAACTTGTCCTCTTCTCTAGAAGATACAAGATTCCATCTTTCACACTACCACGCCTAAATGATGTTGAATTAAAGGTGTCAGTTAGTGCGAAATACCTGGGGATTATACTGAACTACAAACTATCCTGGCCACAAAATACAAAGGCCGGTATTGCCGGTATATGTGTAGGAAAGCCATTAGAAAATCCTGGGGAATAAATACCAGGAACACAAAATGGCTGTTCGACATGGTAATTAAGCCGATACTTATGTATGGAGCATTAGTATAGTGGAAGGCTATGGAGAAATCCACCTATTTGGTGATCTTTGAAAGGATTCTGCGTAGTTCAGCGCTACTCATTACAGGCGTGCTTCGTACAACTCCATTTAAATCCTTATTCGTTCTAATGAACTGGCTACTGGTGGACCTTATGCCAAACACATCGCCATTATGTCGGCGACTAGGTTTAGGACTATAGGTGCATGAAACGATAGAGGATATGACCATTGAACTGTTTTAAGGCTCTATGATGACAATCCTTGCAATATTGATTATTGCATCCTTTTACCTTTTCTTGACAGAGACTTCTCAGTATCTACATTCCCGCATATAGAAAAAGTATTACATTCAAATTGCCGGATCACTGCAGTATATTTCAAACAGAAATCTCGCCATAAAAAGAGCAGTGAACTGGTGATTCTATGCCACTGTCCAAAACTCACTGGAATGAGGACCGCTAAATTTGGTAGTCTGTTTGTGCATGTATCAGATCTCTCTGTTATCGACATCTCTCAGTTATTGGACATCACATGTCCAAAACGTAGTTTTGGACATGTGATATAACATCATATGATCCCTCAGGGTATCACAACGGAACCAAATCGGACCCCAGTGAGCCAGTGAGAATTCGCCTTTGATAAAAATTTAAAAATATCTGTAACATACCTAATTGTATCACCCAAAAAAATATTAGTACTGTTTTGACTTTCTATATATTAATTTTGGGTCCAATTTCCTACGACACCTACTTCTATATAAAAAAAATCTATACCAGTATTTTAATTAAAAATTATTTTTCAAATTTCAGGATATATGGGATGTGCGGTGTTCTTGTTTTGATTCAAATACCAATAGGCAGACTTAAAAAATACGTATATTTGTTTAAAATTTTGATAAAATTCCGATTCGTATTTTAGCAGTAAA
Organism: Protophormia terraenovae; assembly: GCA_951394005.1. Taxonomy (NCBI): domain Eukaryota; kingdom Metazoa; phylum Arthropoda; class Insecta; order Diptera; family Calliphoridae; genus Protophormia; species Protophormia terraenovae. Next base: position 122,400,123 of record OX596073.1, on the reverse strand, counting down.
TCAGTTATTTGATTTCTTAATATTTTGGAGGTAAGCCTTTACTTTAAAGTTATGAATACTTAAGATTAACTAAAAAAAAAACGCAAATAAAATCTTGATTTTTTCGAAATTTGGAAAAAAAAAAAATGGAGATATCCGTCTTATTCCCCAATGTAAATGTCTGTCTTATTAAAAAAATCTAAGAACACAAATATAAAAACCTAAATTTTTGAATCGATTTTAATTGGAATTACATTTTTAGTTTTTAAAATTAAAACAAATTTTGATTAATTCTAATCCAAATTTTATATTTAAATATTTCATTAAAAGCATTTTTGATTTCTACTTTGAACAATATTAAATTTAAAATATTCTCTATCCTTAAGTATTCTTTAACCCCTTTACCTATGTCTATTTTTTTTTTCTTCTTCTTCATTCATTGTCATCATGGACATTTGAATTGTTAGTTAAATTATGTGTAAAATTTTTAAAATAGTTTTTACTTGTTCATTCTTCAACGTTTACCTCTCATTCTCTTCTATCATCATATTCATCTTCTAGAATTTATAATTGTATTGTTGTATGTGTTTTAAATGCATTTGTTTTTGTTGGTCTAATCTCTTTAATTATTCGTATTTCCTTATAGTCAGGCGCGGATCCAGCCAAAGCATTTGGGGGGGGAAATTTTTTTTATCATCACTGGAAAAATTATGTTTTTATATATAATTTTAGAACTATGAAAATTTAACTATTTTTTTTTTTTTTTGCCAGAAAACTGGTTATTTATAATTATTATTATTTTTAATTACAAACAAAAATGCAAAATTACAAATATGTATTTAAATAAACATTTCTCAGAGAATATTGAAAGGATTTTAATTATGAAAGCCGTGTTTTTACTTTTGTAATACTACTGAATAGTTCAAAATAAAATAATTTAAATAAAGAATGCATCATTAGAAAAACACAAAATGCTAAGCTATTTCGATCTGGATAGGAGGTCAAGCACATTTGGGAATGGTAAATCGATTTCGATTTTAGTCGATTTTCATAGGAAAAAAGTTGGTTGTTTGCAATCGATTTTATTATTATACTATTTTATACTGAAATCGATTATTTATTTTCAAAAATCGAGTTTGTTTTAAAAAGTTAAAAAAATATGTAGAATTATAAAAATCTTATAAATTAAATTTTTTTGGTTGGTAATAAAGTTATGTCCGCTTTTTTTAAAATATTTTGGCGGTGAATATTTAAGGAGTAAAAGTAAAATTTAAAAATGCACCCAAGTGGTGTTTGCCAATAGAAAATGAAAAAAAGTCCCAATATTTAATTCGAAAAGATCTTATTATTTTTACATATCATTCCTAGCTGGGCAGTTGGCAAAACAATAGTCTAAACCCTCTGAAGGAAAAAAAATAATAAAACAATTTATCCTAATATTAATAAAATTGCACGAGAATATCAATACCGTGTGAACTTCTATTCTTGAAGGATGTCCTTATAATAACCCAGCAAAGAAACAGGCTTAGTAGTGAACATAGCCTTTTTTATAAAGCTTTACTGAAGAATATTGGTTTGATGGATAAATAAAATATTCACAGATTTCTTATATATTATATACATAACTTTTATATATGTGACCTGAATATTTGAAATTACTTTATAGGTTTATTTTTTAATTTTTAGATGTTTTTGATACACTTTTGACTTTATCAATAAAAAATCGACTTCAAAATAAAATCGATTTTGGGGACCGATAAATCGATTTTGAAAATCGAAATGAAAAAAGTTGATCGTAAAATCGAAAATCGAGTTTTGGCATTGTTTACCATTCCCTAAAGCACACTGAAGTATCTCTTCGTTATGTGAGTAATTTTTAAAATTTATTTTTTTACTTAGATGAAAATTTGAAGTTAATCTGATAACACCAAAACAAGTATCCAATAAATCACCAAAATTATTATATCAATCACTAATAACTACAAAAAATTAAAAATAGAAAACATTTTTCAATTAAAAATTGATTAAATCATTAAAGTAGATGATTGAATGAATTAAACATTTAAATGTGAAATAAAATCTCGCTTAAATTTAATTTTTACTGGAATATATTATATGTCAACTGGAAAATATACGCTAATAATTTTTTCTGCAAAGAGAAGCCCGTGAAGAAAATCTAGTGAAAATTATGTAAATAAATAACTTTATAAAATTTCATACTACTTCAGTCTGAATGTTTATATTTTTGTAGTTTTACTCAAAGAACTATCTTCTTGAGTACATCATCAACCAATTTTCGAGAAAATTCGAAAAAACAATTTTGAGATTAGTTGCTGAACTAAAAATCTCGGGACTCCCTAAATTTTAGATTTTTTATTAGGAAAAACATACCTTTTAACTATATTAAAATACTTTTCTATTTTACGTATTTCTTTCTTAAGTCTTAATGATATTTTGTTTACAATAAAATGAGATGTCAATATTTAAAATCGTTTAAAAACACAAAAATTTTATCAAAAAATTTTTCATTTATTTTAAACAAATTATTTCATTTTAAGCTTTATTTGTAGCATACCTTCTGGGGAATTTCACATAAAATCTAATAAGTTCTTCAGTTTTTATCTAACTAAAATAACCAAATCTTGCTATATTTACAACAAAAATGTTTTTAAATTGATTGCATAATTTTTGTTGACTTTTACAGAAAAATTCTAATACATTGAATCGCCAAAAATTTCAAACAAAAGAAATAAATACTACAATAAACTTTCAAAATATCTTAATAGAAAAAATACAGGAACCTAAACAATTTAAGCATAACTCCAAAATTTGATAGGCTTTGGACATTTAAAAAACTTATTTATGATGCTATTTATGTTATTTCCCGAGTAATTTTTCAACGCTATAGAGTGTATTTAAAAATTAATTTTTAAATATGAAAAATTTTCACACAGGTGTGCGAAAAAAGTACAACAACTCTTCAGGAAAGCAAGAGAAATTTTCAGAAGGTTTAATAAAATATTAATCGAAAAGTAATATTTTTGTTTTCCTCTAGGAAAATGGTAGACATTTTCTTGGGAAAATGTTAAATTAATGGTTTTATTTAAACAATTTTTTTCTTAACACAAAATTCTGAATATTTTCAATAAAAATAAATTAAAGTTTTTTCTTGAAAAATTAAAATTTTTAGACCTTTATTATTTTATTTATAAATTAAATCTGTGTAGTGAACCAAAATTTCTATCATATGTAAAATTTATTAAATCTAAAAAAATATTATATTTTGTATAAAAGAACTGGGAAAATTTTGTGTTATTTATTAATAAATGGTTGACTTTTATTAAATTTTTTCTGTGAAAATGCTTTTGTTCATTTTTGATGTTAAAAAATTATTTCGTATAAAATTTTGAAAAGATTCGGATTTATAAAAAGTAATATTAAAACATTAGTTAGTGTAATTTCAAAATGACATTAAACTAGCACTTATACAATATTTTTTTTTTTTTTTTTGTTTTTGACATATAAGTTTTTAATTGTATGTAAAGTTTAAGCTTCAATTTAATGAAAAAAAAAAAAAAAAAAAATATATAGGAATTGCATTTCCTATATTTTTTCTATTTTTAAAAACCCATTTATTTGCTTTAAATTTTTCGAAGAAAAAATACGATAAATACTTTTTTCTAAACATAGTTGGCCATTCCTGGACTATATTGAAGATAAATTCATTCTGCCTTCTTTTATTTTCACTAAAGAAAATTTTTCTTAAAGAATTTTTAATTTTTCCTTTTCCTATTGTAAATTTTTAATTTTTCTAAGGTCGAAAATCCATTTTGGGGGGGGGGAAATTTCCGATTTTCCCCCCCCGTGGATCCGCGCCTGCTTATAGTACAATTTGACTTTGGCTTCATAACAATTTATGTTCGTAAATACATATCATTTATTCATGAAAATTACATTTACATTTAGTTATGCATAAAAAATGACAGGGTTGTATAATTGTACTCTTAAATTAGTACCAAAGAAATTTAAGATTTTATTGTTAATTATGGAAAAATATTTAATAGTAAAATAATAACCTAATTAAAAATTTTAAGTTGAAAAGGAAAATAGTACAAATTTAACAACAAAATCTGTGACTAAAAAGTACTTTTTTTGTTAACTTAAAGTAATTCATTTATACATCTCTTCACACTTGAATGTACATATATGTATATGTAGGTAGGTATATAGTACAAACATTGTATCTACCTATATTTCAACGAAAGTGATGCTACTAAGGAATAAAAAGTGTCAGTAGACTCTAGGTCACTCACTGTCTTTCAGCCGGTTTTCACAGAATATACAAATTAATTAAGTGTTAAATGGTTTGTATCTGGTTTCATTTTATTAGTTCATTAACTAAGTTTACTATGACGATTTTTTTTTGGGGGTAAGCATACCTTTACACGTGAACAAATATATTTACGTATGAAATATAAATACATATATATGTACATCAAGGTCATTTTTTTGTAAACGAGCCTTGAGTATAATCTCGTTCCTTTATTGTTTGTTTGTTTGTTGAAAAGGATTTAAGCATAATATGAAGTAAGTACCGTAATTATAGTTATAATGGATGTTTGACAAGTAAATAGTTCTATCATAACATTTAAGTATGTTTTTTTTTATAACGTGGCAAACAAATGTTAGCTTTTTAATGTTAGCAAAATTTCAGAAAAATTAAAAAAAAAGAAAAAAATATATATAAAATACTCATATGTTAAGCAAAGTGGGACATGATTTTAAACTGAAATAATGTTAATAATTTAAACTATAGCTGTTCATTGAGAATATTTTCATTCAAAATATTTGTGAAGAATAAATTATTTTTATATTTTATTTATATTTTTAGAAATAAAATAGTTTTAAATCATTTTATACTCTTTGTAATATGACTTTCAGCTACTTGAAATTAATTTGAATTAAAATGAAATTGAAAAAAGATTCGGCTGTGCCGAATCTTTGATACCCTTCACCATATTACCATCTTACCATCTTATCGACATCATATTACCATATTACCGACAATTAATAAAATTTTCGCCTTAACGTATGCTTGCATATTTTCTAAATCTAAATTTTTTTCAAACTACGAAAATTTGAATATGAAAAAAAAACAATCATAACAAGCTTTGCTTTTAAAAAAGAAACAACAACAATTCCATATATATTTATTTTTGTATGTACAAACTGACTGAATACACAAAGAACAACAACAACACTGTTATTCATTATATTACTGCTGTTGCTAACTAAACTACTTGTCTATACAAAAAACAAAAAACGTCACTAATAGTCATTACAATGCTTAATATACATGTTTGTGTATGTATTTATGTATATTCTTAACAGATATGTTTTAGTTTTTAAAAATAAACAACTACAATTCCATATCTATTTATTTTTGTACAGACTGCATATACAACGAACAACAACAACAACACTGTTATTCATCATATTACTGCTGTTGATAACTAAACTACTTGTATATACAAAAAACAAAAAACGTCACTAATAGTCATTACCAGGGCAAGTTTTTATATGCACAAAAAAAATTAAAATATGCGCTTGAAAAAGCACGAAAAAATGGTATAATATGCACAGAAATATGCAAAAATAGCATGAATATGTATATAAAAACCGATGAATTTATGCATTCTTATATATTAATGTGTAGAAAATATGCACAAATATGCATTTTTAACTTTCAATCTCTAATAGATTTCGATATTTATAAAAATTTAACTATTTTAATTTTAAGTGTCATACTTGACGCTTCCGATTTTTTTTCTTTACAATATTTACAATGTACTCAAAATGATCACTAAAAAAAAATTTTGAAATCATTTGATTGAACTCCAAAAAAATCACCAAAAAATTTTATTTTTGTTAAAAAACTAACTTTTGTATCCATAATATGCAAATTTATGCAAAGATTTAAAATATAAGCATTTTTTGTGAAATTCTTTTGAAATATGTAATTGCTTACTTTCCAAGCGAAAAGCTTGAAAAACTTGCCCTGGTCATTACAATGCTTAATATACATGTTTGTTGGTGTATTTATATTCTTAACAGATTTGTTTTTGGGCCATAACTCTGTTGATTATGAACGAATTTGGTTTATTAAAAAAACCGAAATTTTATAAAAATATTTATGACTGATCTATATAAAAATAAAAATCTATAGCTTGAACAAGGGCTTCAAAAATAAAAAATTCGTTTTCCCCGATATCTCAGTTATTACTGAACCGATTTATTTAATTTTTTCAGAACAAAAATTCAGAAAATAATTTTCGAGCCCCCCTTAAAAATTCGAAGTCCCTGGTATATGCAGAGGCTTCAGAAACTAAAAAACCGGTTCTAAAAACCGGTTTTTAAAGCATATCTCCACCATTTATAAACCGATCTTCCTGATTCAAAAAACTGAAATTTTATAAAAATATTTGTGACCGATCTGTATAAAAATAAAAATCTATAGCTTAAACCAAGGCTTCAAAAAATAAAAAATGCGTTTTGTCCGATATCTCAGTTATTACTGAACCGATTTATTTCATTTTTTCAGAACAAAAATTCAGAAAAAAATGTCCGATAATTTTTTGTAAAAACGAAGTCCGTAGTGTATACAGAGGCTTCAGAAACTGGAAAACCGGTTCAAAAAACCGGTTTTTTGAACATATCTCCGCATTGTATGAACCGATCTTGCTGAATTCCAATAGCAAAATTCTCGAAAGCATTTCCGATCGTTTGACATACATATTATATATGTCAGTTATCGGTGGGCTTCATAAACGCCATTTCAACCGACACACGGACGGACGGACGGACGGACGGACATGGTCCAATCGTCATCGCTTCTTACAAGGATTCCGAAAATATAAACTTTTTTGCTCTCCGACGAAAATTGTGGAAATTACAAACGGAATGACAAACTTATATATACCCTTTACACCTGTGGTGAAGGGTATAATTATTTAAATATTATTGCACTTGTTAACAAGTCAGATAAAAATATTTCCACAGGAGCATTCGGATATAAATTTATAAAATTTTAATCAAATTCCAAAGTCTTCAACTAATTTGAAAATATATTTTATTTCTTTAGCTTGAATACAGTTGCTCTTTATTTTATTTTCTATTTTAAAAATAAAATAAAATAAATTAAATAAAATCTGTTTCAAAACATTTAAGTTCTTTTATTCATAGACAACTTTTCAATATTTTTATTCACCATAAACTTGTTTGAATAGTTTTAAATTTGTTTGGAAAAAGAAAAATAAGTAAAATATTTTTTTTTTATACTTGATTTTTTTTTATTCAAAACCGTTTTGTGGCTGAATATTTCTATTTCTTTGGAGTTTTTGTTGAATAAAGTTATCAAAATATCAATTTTAATTTTTACTATTTGAATATATTGTTTTCAAATAAAAATCACAAAAACTTGTTAAACTTTTTTTATTTAAATAAAATGCATATCGAGGGTTTATATTCAAAATGAGTTTTTGCGAAATTTTTTAAATTTTTTGTGTCAGACTCTTTAGTTTTTTGTTTTTTATACGTGGTATTAATTTTGGAGACAAAAGTTAATTCTAACCCTATAGGCTCAACTACATAGAATACTTTCGATTCAACTGCGACTGACAGCTACGCAATACATAAATGATATTAACCCAGTCGTTGCATTATTTTGTTATTAAAATTTTATATAATAAAATATAAAGATGTAAAAATGAAATTATGAATTGCAAATTAAAATTTCCGACTTAACGAAAAAATATTAAAATAAGAATAAAAGAACCCACAAAATATATTTACGTACTTCGACGACACTTCAAAGTTGAACATTTTTCATCTTTGAAGTACTTCACGCAGAAGTTTGGCGTACTGATTTGGTTCCGCTCAGCATAAATGCATGTATTTAACTTAGCTGTCAGTCGCAGTTGAAGCGAAAGTATTCTATGTAGTTGAGCCTTATGTTTTTCACTTTTTGTTTTTGGGCTATCTACATACAATATATTTTTTTTAAGGAAAAACGGTCTATCTGCAAGTTTTTGTTTGATTTTCAAAGTAGAGTAAAAATAAAAATTGATAAATAATGATAAGTTTCTTTGCGATTTGAACTTTGTTTAAACATTTTGAATTAGAATCTTAATATATCTCATACAAATTATCTAAATGCCGTCTGAAGAAAAAAGCCATTGAAGCTAGATTTTTAATCTTTTTTGGATGCTTATAGACCATACGCAGGTACACCCAACAACATTTTATGAGGCTAAGTGGGAGCACTATACCCTAGATTAAAAGACAAGAATGAACAATTTTAAATAAAATTCGTTATTATAAGCAAAATATCTTAGATACCAAAAGCAGTTTATTAAAAAAATTATAAATAAATAAAAAGTGCAATAAACGTCGTCTTTGAAGTTTTTAATCACATTTGATTTGTTGATATGCAATTTAGTACAATTGTAATTGGTTCAAAATTTTTTTGCAAACATTTTTTTTTTTTGCAATTTTTTCGCATGCAATTTTTCTTTCAAAATTTAATTTATAATTTTGGTTTTGAACACTTTTCCGTTTTTAAAGATGATCTGTCAACTACAAAATTTGTTTTTTTTTATCTCCTGATTAGATATCATAAATTTAACATATTTTAAATTTTTTCCAAAAATATTATCTTTTACGCCATTAATTTCCGATAAACAAAACCAGCTATATGAACATTTCATAACACACATTGAAAATAAATTAAGACAAAACGGGCTATCTACTATAACTTCTCGAATAATGGGGTTAAAAAATTTAAAAATGAGTGAAATAAACAGTTTTTATGTTTTGCTGAACAATTGGGGTTTTGCATATGACGTTTTGAATATAAGCCCTCGATATGAATATTATTCAAAGTTAAAAAAAATCAAATAAAAAACTTTTAGTTATCTTCTTTTAAAAAATATTTGTTTTTGATTAAATAAAATATTTAATTTATTTTGTTCAATCAAATACAAAATTATAATAAATTCAATTGATTTAGTATATATATATATATATATATATATATATATATATATATATATATATATATATATATATATATATATTTAAAACTAACACGAAAAATTTCAATTTTTGACTTTACCTCTCCGAATTTAATGATATTTGGTACAATTATTATTCTTGTGAAAACTAACTCTAATTAAAAATTTCAGATAATTTCATCAAGTGGTTCGCGAAATATCGCGGAAAGTGCAAAATAGCTCAAATTGTGTACAAAGTTGTATACACAAAATTACAAATATCTTTCGAAGTATTTATTATATAAGATTTATTGAGATGTCATATTGAACTAGTCTTAGTTTTGACAATAATAATAATTGTACCAAATATTATCAAATTCGGAAGAAGTGAGACAATCAGCTTGTTGGTTTTAAATGGAATGACTCAATAAGGAAGATTTTTCTATTCTGGATGAAAAAAAAAAAAAAAAAAATATTTATATACATTTTTGGCGATAGTTGTCACATTCATAAAAGCACATGATAACAACTAATGAATGACAATTGTCACGAATTCGAGAATATCACTGTAAATACAAATAAATTGATTAACAAGTATTTTAAATTAGAAATAAGTAAAGGAAATAAAATAAAAAGTATTTTCATTTTTTATTATATTCACAAGTAACAGCTTTTACTTAAACCAGTAGAGATATTCAATTGAAATTTTGACAGAATATAGATAGACTTGCTTTAAAATCGGGGATTAAAAAAAACTCTGGCTTTCTTGTATAAAAATACTCAAAATCTTAACACCGAAAAAACATGTTTTAAAAAAAGTTTTTTTTCATTCAAATGATCACTCTTTCGTAATAAGAAGCTTTCGTCAGAAAATACCTTTTGTGTATTTACTCTAACATATGAAGGTATTGAAATAACATAACTTTTGTTTGCTATTTGAGAATTAAATTATTTTTTTTTTTTTTTGCAAATTTGACGAAGATAGGACTTGAGAGGAAACCATTGCCCCAAGTAGGATTTGCTTCACCCGCAACTGCGTTAAGATTAATTTTGAAAGTATTTAAAATAGTGTATAGTCCAGAATAAAAAATGTTTAGTTAAAAAAACATTGTCATATTTTTTGTGAAAAAAAAAAAAAATTAATTTTTTTAAAGTTCCAACTTCAGATTAACATTAATTAATTAACTTTTCATCGAATCTATGTTTATATATTTATAAACCACTGTAAATAGTAGTGAAACAGACCATGGAATAGCACACTACCAAAAGTGTTTGATTATCTTTTTTTATTGTAAAAAGAAATCAACTCTAATAAAATCGATTTTACGGCCCGATTAAAAAAAAAAAAAAAATGGTAACATTTAAATGAAGTTTAACATTTTTTTTTTTTTTTAAATTTTAACTAAGGAAATATTTTTTTATAAAAACTTATAAAATTAGTTCAATTTCAAAAAATTTTAATAATTCGTTTTATTCGAATATCCGTTAAAAAAATATTAGACTTATCGTAATATGAAATAGACCATTTTTAAATACTTCGAATAATTACACAAGAAAAAATTTTAAAGGCTTGAAAAACCATTTTACAATTTTGATGTATTATGGTTCCAGTTGTCCAAATATGGTCCAAATTTTAAATTTTATGAAGTTTTTTTTTTTTTTTTAATTTTTATGTAAAATTATAAATATAAATTTATATATTTATAATTTCACATATAATTTATTTAAATTTATTTTTATAAATTTTTTTACACGTTTTTCCACATAATTAATGATAACTCAAAAAGTGTTAGTCCGATATTATTGATATAAATTTAGAAAAATTTATATTTAATATATCTCATACATAACCTTTAATCCCTTTATATATTGCGTTTCAATTGGCTCAGTAGTTTCGGATTTATAATAAAAAAATGAAACAAAAAATATATTTTTTACGTGAAAATGCTCAAAATCGGTTAATATATAAAAATGTTATGTGCTAAAAACTAGAAATACAGGGTGTCCGTTTCATACTTTTCTGCTAATATTTCTGAAACAAAAGCATGTACGACAATGAAATTTTGTATAAATAGTTCGGGGGTCAATTTAAACTCGGAAACCAAAAATAGGCGTGGTCCGCTCACTTTATCGCCCACCTCTCATATAAGGTGAAATGTCAACGAGATTTTGTTCAAATAGTTCAAGGATCAATGTAAACTCAGAAACAAAAAATGGGCGTGGTTAGCCACCTTACCGTATATAGATTCGGCCAAGCCGAATATAACATTCTCGCTTGTTTTTTTTTAATTTTTTTTACTAACTTTATATTTTTTGCCTAACAATTTTTTTTCATAACTTTGAAACTATTGATCGCATCAAAAACAATTGCATACATCATTTAAAGATATTGTAAGCCAAAATTTTTGTAAATTTAGTTTAAAAAAGTTGCTTTTAAGTTATGACAACATAAGTGGAGAAATTTCTCAAAAAACTTAAATTTTTTGAAAATGAGCGAATTCACTTAATTGCAAATAAGTTCGAAAAGGATAAATATATACAATTCTAGGGAAAGTTACAGTCAAAATTCGAATGTTGGTAAATTTTGGTGCAGTCTAATGTACAGGTACATATTTTCATTAAAGCTTTTCGTATTATTTGGCCAAAAGGCGTACATACATATGTATACATTTTATGCTGATGTGTTTGTATTTGCATTAGTAAAACATCATTTAGCCTTTTCACTATACACCACATACCCAGCTGACCACAAACTTCGTTAATGATATCCCATTTGAATATTTCGCGAACATTTCTCTGACAAAAACTTCGAGAACGACTATCGTTGGCGACCCGAAAACGAGTTGCTTGAGCTCATTTGGAATATAACATACATATTTATTTAAATATCTAATATACTTTCTTTCAGTTTAATTCAGAAAATTTTTGCGTTAAACCGAAAAATTAAAAATATTGGGAGAAAAGACACTTTAGACTCTACTCTATGAGAAATTTAAATTTTGTCAAATGGCCTTATTAATTTTATAATTCATTATACGAATTATTATTTTTGTAATATATTTTATTATTACACAGAAAAAATTATTACTGTCTTTTTTACAATTAACTCAGTTGTTTAATTTTGTATCAAAATTTAATAAATATGTTCAAGAAAAAATAAAATAAAAAATAAATTTTGGTATGATTTTTTTTCCTATACACATTTTTAATTCATTCAATCATCTACTTGATTGATTTAATTAATTTATTAATTGGGAATTTTTTTCTGTTTTGTATTTTTTATAGTTTTTAGTAATTGATATAATCATTTTGGTGAGAGGTGCAAATTTAAACAAGTTTATAATTGAATGAATTATTTTCATATATATTTGTTAATTGGTGACTTTTTTCTGTATATGTAAATTTTTTTTTAATATTTGATATATTGTGACATTTGAAATAAAACATAAGAAACTTTAAAAATAAAATTAGCTTTTTAATATTAGATTGGGAACATAATGGAAATGAAACAAAATAAAAAAAACTATCGTTTTCGAACTATTGCTAATGATTATACCCCCTTGACCTGAAACAAGAAATTAGTGAATGTTCGCAAAAAACAAGGAATTTTTAAACAAATATGTTCGAGAAATTATCGAAAATTAAATAAACAGTGAAGGTTCGTAGCAACTTACTCGATAATTTTTCGATAGTTAATGTTCGAGATATTTTCGAGAACTCTTAAAATATCGGATTATCACCATATTAAATTTTTTCGATAAAATCTTGAAAGTAAATGTTTCGAGAAATTATTTATTTTTTCGATATTTTGTTACTTTAAAAGAATACGTATTTTCTTGTTTGTACATGCCATACTTCATTCAAGATTCATATTGATAGGTTGTAATTTAGACTTAAGTTTATGATGTAAGTTTAACTTTAAAAACCTTTTCTGAAAAATAATTATAAAAATGGTAAGTAAACTTGCAACATGTCAAAAGACATTAGCAAAATAACATATTTATCTAAATGATAAATTTTTTCTTGCATATTAATTCAGTAAACTTAGACTTAAGAAAAAAGTGGATTTGGGCAACAGAAAAACTAATAGTATTGAGACTTTAGTAGTTAAGTTTACAATAAAAAAAATTCTTTAAAACTTAAATCAGCTTTTAATTTAAAATGGGAAACGAAATGAAAATGAAACAGAATAGAATTATTGCCAACGATTCATTACACACAGAAAAAAGGTTGTTGTAAAATCAGTTCCTAATAATAATATTTTATAGACTAGACTGGTATTTTTTTATGTGTACATTTATTTGTATTATATTTATTTGTATTTCAATTTTCTTTTTAAACAAAATAAATTAAAAGAAAAAGTCAACCAAATTTAAAAGTAAATAATTCACAATAGTAATTTTTTCATTTAACCGAATTGCTTTAAATACAGTTACGAGAATCATAAAAATACCATAATGGTAATCGAATTATGTGATAGTTGTTAGAACCGACAAGATTCGATAGGCAAAAAATTCGGTTACCACAATGAATTTGTTTTCTCTGTGTAGTAATATTAATATCGAAAAATTTTCGGTATCGAAAACTGATCCCTAACGAACGTTTTCTCGTTTTGCTAACGATAGCACTTATTATTCGATATAGATTAACATAAACGAACCTTCAATATCTATCGATTTGCTGCCACAAACCGAACGACAGGTGAACTCTACGAGTTCATTCTCGAAACGCCTTCGATAGTCGTTCTAGAAGATTTTGCTAGAGAAATGTGCGAGAATTATTCGAAGGCGATTTTTGTGGTCAAGTTTGTGGTCAAGCGGATAATTACAAGTGATTAGTAATATCAATATTGAATAATTTTCATCAGTTTTAGATATCGAAGGCGAATCCCTAATGAATATTTTTTACGTTTCGCTATTGATATCGCTAAAGGTTCACTATTAATACGAAAGGCGAACCTACGAGATCGAAAGTCTTGCTGCCATAAAGTAAGTGACGGGTGAGCTTATGCAGCTCGTTTTCATGTCGCCAGAAATGTTCTTGAAATATTCGAATGGGATATCATTAACGAAGTTTGTGGTCAGCTGGGTAGACGCATTCTACACATACATAGTATATATACATCAGCATGGTCATCAATAATAAATGTGACTTACACGTGTGTGTATAAACACATATTTTAATATAGAAAATTCATATTCATACTCTACTGATTTCAACAAAAATGCTAAAATTACATTTTCCATTAAATTTCAAATATTATTGACAAAAAGCTTGACAGTCTTTATTATTTTATTTCTATATATTTCTGCTATATATTGATTTTCGCTTTTCGACAATTTGACAGATTTTATTTATTTAATAACACAATATTTCTAAATGTCGAAAATTCCAACAATTCTTGTGCATCTCTGGGGAAATCACAAAGGCAGACATTTTGCAACAGATAAGAAAAGCTCTTAAGTATATTGTTCAAATAATTCTCCTTTGGCAAGAGTTCAATGGCTTTAATGAGAAATTCGAAGAAATGCGTGTGATATTAAAACAAATTTTTCTTTCGCTAAAACTGAATGTTTTTAAAAATTTCACAAAATCTTCACTAATGAGGATATTAAATCGAAATTTAAGTGATGGCACGTTTTTGTGCAATAAATAGAACATGAGATGAGGAATTTATAAGTAAGTAAAAGGAAGTAACATCGAAATAAATGTCATTTTGATAATTTAGTATGTAAAATTTGACAATAACACAAAATCAATTCTAATGAATGTAACATAATTATATACGAAACCATTATGGATGAGGAGAATATAATACGTTTTGTGCTGATGTTTATAACACTTACAAAAAGTAAATGGAACATAGTAAATTATGTATTTTCGAATATATTTAGTGTAAAAGTAATTCTAACATGCCTATTCATAGAAAAATTGTGACTGAAAAATAGTCATAAAACACAAATTGTGACTCTAGTCTTTAATTTTCTATTAAAAAAAATGTATTAATATATTGTTTTCAAATTAAGACCTGATATGTAGACAGTCATAAGAGTCATAAGAGTTGTGACCATAGATTATAACATAGATATGAAGCTTAAAAAAACTCAATTGAAAAAAATTACTCAAAAAATTACTTTTGTTTTCAATGAAAAATTTTATTGGATTTTTTTTAATTTTACGTGACTAAATTTGTTCGTTTTAAATTTCTATTGATTACTTATTTATATGTAATTAAAAAATTTGCAATATAGTTTAAGATGTTTTTCGTAATAAATCAAAGAAGAAATTAATTTATCCTTGCCCTATTTTTTGTGAGGATGCTGAATGAAAGTTCCGGAAATTATTATATAAAACCATTCATCTGTTTAAAGAGAAATGAGTACTTATCAAAATAATATAGTCCCTTTACTTAAATCACGGTTCGAAAGCATTTAGGGCAAAAATTAATGAAAAAATAAAAATTCAGGTCATGTTATACGACAAAAATAGGAATAAAACGCTTTAAAATTCAGTAAATTGTAAAGATCTATTTAATTTGAAGTGTATTTTTGTTGAGATTGTAAAAAAGATTTCATTAAATATTAGGATTTATGCTATAATACCACTAATATAGACTTATGCTTTTTTAAAAAATAAAACAAAAAATATGCTTACTGCATAAAAGCGAAAAAATCAATAGATTTCTAAAAAAATGCGCATTCTAAGATGATGCTAAATGTGGTTCTCTCTAAATAAGGTCATAACACAACATAGTATGAAAATCGGATCATGCTATTAATGAAATAGTCCCATTGTAAGAAAATCTGGTTAATTTTTATTCATTTATAATATATAAAAATGTTTTTTAGGTACAACTATACCGCGAGAATTAAGAATGCAAACAATATTTTTTATTAATTTTATCTGGAACACTCGTACTTTATTCTAATTTAATATTTTTGTAAATTTTATAGCTGTTTGTCCCGATTTTTTCACGTATAACATGACCGCATTTAAATTTGTTCATTAATCCATGTCGTTCTCCAAAATATGATTTAAGTGAAAAGGACCCTATTATTACGGTTAATACTAATTTCTTCTTAGATAATCAAATGGTTTTCTATTAATATTTCTGAATGTTTTATTCAGCATCCTTAAAAAATTAAATTCATACTTTCAGTAAGAATAAATTAATTTCTTCGTTGATTTATTACAAAAACATCTTTAATTATATTGGAAAATTTGTAACAATAATAATAAAATTTGTAAAAACCTGCGAAAAATTTAGATTTTCCAATAATGTAAGCAGACTTTTGCTGTATAATTATATCCCTTTATTTTAATATTTTTGGATAACCGCGAATCTATTCACTTTTCTAAAGTTGATGTTTTACTTAAATACTGTTAAAGATTTAAGCTATCATATAGAGCTGTAAAAATTCAAAAAATCTTAAAGGATACCCAATAAGCATTTTTGCTGGAATTCAAGTATAAGAAAAGTTGAATTCCAGTTACAAATTCAAATTTCAAGTGTTGAAATACAGTTCTACTACACTTATTCAATAGTATACTCCAGTGAAAAGGAAACTTGAATTCAAGTCGAACACAACAATGTTTGTACAATTCATTTCAAGTATTGAATCACAGTGAAATTCCAGCACAACAAATAGTTGAATTCAAGCTTGGAAATATAATATAAATCAAGCATTTGTTAACAGTGCGATTCCAGTAATCAGCAAAATAAAATTCTAGCTGCAATATTTTTTAATCTTATAAACTAAACATTTTTATTTCACAAAAATTTCACATGATGCATACATATATGATAAAAAATAAAATAAATTTATTAAAACATTAAATTTCATCAGTCTTATTCATAATCATTTTGAACAATATGGAATTGAGATCTGAGTCTTGATGCTACTAACCAATCATCTTTTTTTTATCTTATGCACTAAAATAGAATTTAGATTCCATTTTCTTCTTCACAAAATTTTCATTAAACTTTTACTTTTTAATTTTTTTTTTTTTTTGACAGAAAAGCAAAAAGTTTGAACAGAATTTAAAAAATGTTCGTAGTAAAAAAATACTTAAAAAAAAACGTTGGAATTAAAGTTGAATTCTAATAAAATTTCAAATGCTTGAAGTCTAATTTTTTGAGTGCTTATTGGGTATATAGAAAAATTGCTTCAAAAATGTTTTTCATATGTTTGTACGCAGACTTCTGCTTCCTAGTGTACATACATATTCGAAACTTTTGAGGGCCAAAGAGCGATAAAACATATATATATACCCACATTTCCTACATATTTTCATCGAATTTTGCCGTATTCTTTGCAAATTATCCATTCTTCTCTAAAATGTTCAAATTTTTTACAAAATATTTAATTTTTAATTTTTATTTTCAATTGAAAAGACAAGTCAAAATTTTTAAATGTTAACAAGTATAGTCGTAACTTTTAATCATTAAAAAATAGTGACTTTTTTAAGATTTTTTCTATGAATATGCATGTTAATTGAAAATTAAAAATATCAAAATATAAAACAAAAATTTTTTAACGAAAAAACAATGCATGTATACACACATGAAACCTTTGAGGTTCAAATAGCGATAAAGCATATACATATATATATCAAACTCTTACCCACATTTCCTGCAGATTTTTTTCGGATTTTGCAGTACTTTCTGCAAATTATCCATTGTTCTCTAAACATTTTTAATTTTTTACAAAATATTTTATTTTTATTTTCAATTGACAAGAAAAGTCACAATTTTTAAATGTTAACCATGTTTTGTGACTATTTTAACAGAATATGAAGTTATGACCGATTCACATGTATAATCATAACTTTTGGGCACTTTTTTAAAACCTTTTCTATAAATAGGCATGTAAATTAGATACTTTTATATTTTTGAGATACTTTTATATTTTTGAGACTTTTAGTAATATTAAAATTAAATCCCTCGATAAGACCTATGAAAAACATGATATTTTTCATAATTTTCAAGTTGTTTGCATTTGAAATTTAAAATAAAGTTTCGTTAATTTTTTTCATAATAGGTGTGTTTGCGTACTTTCTAGCAAGATTTATCCAGCAACTTTTTATGAGAGAGTAAAAATCAATTTATTCTCAAATTGAAAAATATTAAAAAAAAGTACGCGAACAACATTTTGCAAACAATTGAAGGTTTTTGTTTATAAACAGCAAATCTTATCTTTGTATAAAAATAAAAACATAGTATTTTTGTTCTCTTTTGTTAACAAAATAAAAGCAAAATATTATAAATATTAAGTATTATTTTTTTTTTAATAATATTAATTTTATTTTTATTTTAATTTTTTACATTTGTAAACAATTGATCATATGTTTTTTTCAACATATGTTTTTGCTGATGATTTTTAACAGATATTTTTCGATTATCTAAAATCATATTTTACACTAAAAAAATTCGAAACTTTGAAATTTGGTGAAAATTTTCGAAATTGCATAAAATTTTTTCATTCCAAAAATGTTTAACGTCATTTTGACTACGATGTGTCATTTAATAATAAATCCAGTTTAATCAATATTTTGGACAATTTCTATTAAAGTAGAATTTTTCAGTAGAGAAAAACCTATCTTTACAAATATTTACACTAATTTTATGAAAGTTTGTGAAAATACTATCCCATGTCTTGTTTCCTGACATCAACAATATAGTAAATTTTAGGTTTCATTTTCTATCACCGCATAAATTTTCAACGGATATTAAACCGGATACTTATTATACAGAAAAAAAAATTTCCTAAAATTTGTTTCTTGACTGGTTAATGGTTTAAGTAAATAAGTTGTAAATTGTCGGTGTAAAACTAAAATGAATCCAAAAATCCTCGAAAGTTTAAACTCATTTTTTTTTTTAATTTTTTTAGTTTTAAATAACCGTACTTCCGTGAGATTTTACGCGAATGATTTAAAATTTAGGTTTTTTTTAGTTATTTTATAAGATCTACAAAAAGGCCATCAACAACGATATTTATAGTACTTTTTATTTAATTATAATTTTTTTAAGAAACTGCTTTTGGTATCTTAGAGATTTTGCTTATAATCACAATTTTTATTTCAATTATTTCATTCCTGTATTTAAATCTAAGGTATAATCCTCCCACTTAACGTATGGTCTATAAACTTCCAAGAAAGGTTGAAAATCTCACTTTAATGGCTTTTTTCTTTAGACAGCATTGATATAACACAATTTTGATGAGACATTTTAAGACTCTAATTCAAAATGTTTAAAATACTACTACTTTGTTTAAAATCACACTACTTTGAAAATCAAACAAAAACTTGTATATATCCCGTTTTTCCTCAAAAAATGCTGTTTGTAGATAGCCCAAAAACAAAAAGTGAAAAACATAGTGTTAGAATTAACTTTTGGCTTCAAAATTAATACCATATATAAAAAATATAAAACTAAAGAGTCTGATACAAACATTTATTATTATTATTATTATTATTATTATTATTATTTTTTTTTTGAAAATCTGCATATGGCCCATTTTGAATATAACTCTCAAATTGTTTCCTCTTCAAGGTTGTTTTGCGGTCACATTATTAATATTTCATTTTAATATATCTTAAGTATATAAAATAATTCTCTTTAATTGACATTTTTATAAATAAATAGATTAAAAAATGCCTTCAGTTAATCTCTGAAATGACCCAAATATAAGTCTTATTTGTATATAGTATGTATTTAGAATTACTATATTATAAAGCAAAATAAAATAAAGTCCTGTACAATTTAAAAGATAATAAATATAGCTTCTTTATTTAATATATAAATAAGTATATTTAAAAATGTAAATTTCTTATTTACAGATGCCATTAAAAAGCAAAGAAAGAAAATAAAAAATAATAAACCTTCCAGTGACAAGAAATAATAAAAATAAAATGAATAAAGAAAACCCAAGCATCCTTTAAGCACGAATAGAAAGCCTTTTAACAAATAACTAGCAACACTGAAAGTGAAAAAGGTTTATGGTTTAAGCACGCTCGATGGTCATCATTATAATTTATTTAATATTTATTCGCAATGGTTTTTTCAACATTTCTTTTCAAATTCAAATTCAAATGCAGAGATGGAAGGAAATTATTATTCTTTTGAAAAGGAATGAAACAAATCTCCAAAAAAAAAAAAAAAAAAAAAAAAATTGGAACATTTTTCTTTACCCCACGAAGACACAACCCCTTTTGCAACAATTCTTTGTAATAATATTTCTCTACTTTTTATATTAACAGCTGTAAGTACTCATTAACTTGAATACTTTGTAATTCCTTTTTTTCTCTATTAAATACCCGTATAGTGTCCTTCAATTGCATTGACGTTTGAATTAAATAAGTGCAACATTCAGTGGAATTCATTTTTTTAGTTTTGCTACCAATGTAAATATTTTTCTTGGTAGTGAGAATTTTTGTTGCTTTTCATTATTGTTTAACATAGTTATTCCATCTTGTCTTTTATATTCTTTATTCGCTACTAATTGGGTTGGGATTGAATTTACGCTTGCATTAATTTTAATTTAATTAAAAATTTGGTCTGTTTTTTCTTTATTTTATTAAAAAAAAGTATTAAAGATAAAAGAAGCTGAAAAGGTTGTAAAGATTTCAAAGAGTTTTATTACATTTTTTCTGTTATTTAAGAGAATTAATTAAGTTATAATGATATAATTAAGGTCAAAGTGTTTACACCTGTGTTTGAACTTTTAGCTGTAATATATTAACCATTATTCTAAACACAAACAAATGTACTTACAACATCATATTTTAATTTAGATATTTAGACCAAATTATTTAAATATTGCCTCTATAAATAAGAACATGCGTACTATATTTACTTTTTAAATAATCCCATCAAAAGCATCTTGTCGACCTAAAATAACTTGCATTCTATCATTATTACCATTTTAAATATTAGATGATTCATTTACGGTCTTGTCACATTAAAGAAACGTAAGTGGCAGTATGTATTTAGCAATTCGTAGAAACTTAGAATGGTTTATTTATAATAATCACACAATAAATACGAATACATTTGCATCTTTTATAAGAATCATCTACTAAGTACATTGTAGTTAGACGGAAAGAGATTTTATACAGTTGGATCTTTAATAATAAAATCTATACAAATGTGTTGCATTAGATTTGTATCAAAAAGGAAATGCAGACGTTTTTATACAGATGTGTTTAGTTAGATAGCATACTGTAGAAAAAACAGATTATAATTGAAAAAAGTTCAATAGAATAACAAATACTGGTTCAAGACACAAAGTTATGTTTAAGAAAGTACCCAATAAACATTTTTCCCGGAATTCAAGTGTAGAAAAAGTTGAATTCCAGTTATAAATTCAAATTTCAAGTGTTGAAATAAAATTCAATCACACTTTTATTCAATAGCATAATCCAGTCAAAAGGAAACTTGAATTCAAGTCGAACTTAACATTGTTAATATAGTTTCTTTCAAGTATTAAATCACATTGAAATTCTAGTTAAATAAATAATTGAATTCAAGCCTGAAAATACAGTATAAATCAAGCCTTTAGTAATATTTTACAGAAATAATTTAAATGTAAAAAATAAAGGATTATAAAAATACATTTAGTAAATATCTTAACACAAAATTTAACACTAGCACCACTGATTAATGATGTATTCCTCTTGAGCAACAAAATTTTGATTGTTGTGTAATGCTTGTAATATCCTCGTCAAGTTTTTTTTATTTTGTTATGTATTTTTTCTTCGCCACAAAATTTTTATTTTTAATTTTTTGACAACAAATAAAATGTTTGAACGGAATTTAAAGCTACTTATAACTTGAAAAATACTTAAGAAATAGGTTGAAATGCAAGTTGAATTCCAATAAAATTTCAAGTACTTGAATTTTAATTTTTTCAATGCTTATTGCGTACAGTCAAGCTCTATCGTATGACACAATAGAACAGGAATGAAATTTAAAAATACTTAAGAAATGCAAGTTGAATTCCAATAAAATTTCAAGTACTTGAATTTTTATTTTTTCAATGCTTTTTGGGTATAGTCAAGATCTATCGTATGACACAATAGAACAGGAATGAAATTTATATATGTATGTATTTAGTAAAGTCATTATCTTCTTATCAATATGTAACAGTTGGGCTTAAGGTTTAGATATTAAAGGAGACTAATTCGGTGTTCTTGTGCACCGGCTCAACGAAATTTTTATTATTTTTTTCACTTTGTTATTATTTTTTATTTTTATTTATTATTAAATACACAACACAATTGAAACAAGACTGATCTAAAATTTTGTTTTCTTCTTGGAAAAATTTGAAGATAAAAACTGTCTTTTTAAAGACAAAAAGAAAAAAATAAGGAAAAGAAAGACAATTTAATATTAATTAGCCTTTTTAAAGGCTCAATTCTTCAATTAATTTTTTTTTTATTATAGAAAATTTTAATTTAATTTGAAAATTTTTTTTTATTATTCAATTACATTTATTTATAAAAAAAAAAATTGAGGATTTTAATTTGTAATACCATAAAAAAAGAGGTTTATATTATTTTTGATTTCAAAAAAAAAAAAAAAAAAAAAAAAAAGAGATAAATTTAATTTCTTTATCCTGAATCCTGTTCCTGAAGTGAAGAGAGCTCTGTTCATCGTCCGGAAAAAGGGTGAGTAAAAAAAAAAAAAATAATAATATAAAAATTGTATTATAAAATAAACCAATTTTTTTTTATGGTAAATAATTTTTTTTTTGATTATAATTTTTTTTAACTGTTCATACCCTTTTAAAAGTTTAAACCTTTTTGATCAACTGATTTTGGGTTTATATATTACGTAGTGTTTACACGGTACAAAATTATTATTAAAACGAACGTTAAAATCAGCGCAAATCTAACAGGGTGACTTCAATTGATTATTATTTTGTTATAGCTGTCAAACTGCGTATAAAAACATTAATGAATTCGCTTTTTTGTTGTTTTTGTGAAATTCTTGCACCTTCCAAAAATTTCGGTTAATTTTGATATTTATTTTGATAAAAAATTTTCTATATAGACTGTACGTAATGTATTTTTAATACGGTTAATCACTCCGACTTCCTGAACTCTTCCTAACAACCCAGAGGAAATAGAGTCGATTTAAAAGTAGTTACGTGACAGGTTCTCAGGGCTAGTCACTTTTACATGGGGTTGTCATTGGAGGTGGCTAATTAGACCCTTGAAAAAGGCATAGGGCAGGTCACAGGATTATCCAAGAGGACATGTTCATAGTAGATTTATATAATAAAAATTTGAAGAACCATTTTTACTTTTTAACCCATTAGTGAACGAAATTCCCTGGGCACTTACTTTGAATAATTTTCACAAATTATTAATAAAAATGATCTGATTTGTTCGTTTTAAAAACATTTTATTAAAAAAATCGTATAGTTTTGAAGTTATGGACCGTCCGCTATAACAGTTGTTGGGATCATCGGGATGTAACTTCTTCATCAGCAACCATATATTAACAACTGAGGCATCAAGGAGATATGCAAATATTGGCCACCACCATAACATTTGTCGGTTTAGCGAATGGTAGACCGCAATGCCCCACATGTTCTTATTATATCGATGTGGAATTGTGTAAACTGCAACGTCAAGAAACTGAGTCTATTCTGACAAAAAATATCTTATCACAATCGTACTTCGAACGCTGTGTCCCTTTAAGGGTCGTTGCATTGAAAGTCACTATATGCGCGTCGCATAACATTTTGTCATAATTTTTTTACATTAATTGAATCTTTACACCTATTTATAAATAACAACACACAAAAAATTGCAAATATTCTCATAATATTTAATATATTCCAAATTTTCTTATCCAGCTCGAGATTTTTGTTTTTTCACAAATTAGTTTTCAATATTTTGCATAAAACACAACACATAAATCCAAAAAACTGAAACAAATGAATTAAAATATGTTTTGTTGGAATATCGGTAACAGCATAGCCCACTTGTTATTTAAAAATTTAAATTTTTGAAAATGCTGGAGTAGAAAATTCTAGCGTCCCATATAACGGACTTTGCGCACTAATGGGTTAAACTATTTTTTATTTATTTTTATTAAATTATATTTATTTTTATTTTATAAGTTTTCATTAATGTCGATGGCGGCACCCCAATTCGAACCCAAGTTCTTCTAACATATTTTATGTTTTATAGTCTTCAACACTAACCACTCAGCCACATAATGTTATTTTGCGATGGTATGAAGTAATATCAATATCAGCTTTTACAGTATTTACTGAGTTATATGCAATTAAAATTTATATACTTTTTAATAAAAAATACAAATAAAAATAATATTAAAAGTTTAAACCTTCAAAATCCGTGCTGTAGACACTTTCCGAAATTTTAAGTGTTCTTTTTCATAATATAAAATTGTATTACTGGTACATGCAAAAAAAAAAATAAAAAATAATAATAATTTAATTTACCGTTTAAGACCTCTACCGAAGCTAAACTCTTTGAATACATATAGTTTTTCATACGACAGTGTTTGGACTTTATATAAATTAAGATTAGAACTTATTTTTTGTTTGTAGTTGCATTTATAATAATGCCCTTTATATCGCAAACGTGTTTGTCAAGTTATCAGACTTGTCATCTGATGCAGGATTTCCTTTTTCGATATAAACAAATTGTGATATCAAATGCCTTTAGTGATATCAAATACAAGTTGAGTCCTACCATAACTAACAGAAGGTTTGTAGTGGTATTCTCAACTGAAATTTTAAACAATTGCTCCGACTGCAACTAAAGACTTCATGATACCGGGCATATAAAGAGTGAGATCGAAAAATCTTAACATACGTTTTTCTTCTTAACTTTTTTCGGAAGCAGTATTTATTTTTTTTTTTTATCTGGTTATTATTTTTAATGACAATCATGTTGATTTATTGTAAGTTTGATCAAAATGTGTGTCGAAAAAGAAAAACATGATAAATTATTAAAAATTAAAAAAAATAAATAAATAAAAAATTAAAATCCTACAAAAAATTGGCCAAAGAATTAAAGGTCTGCCGTCAAACTGTTTCCAATGTTATTAAACAGTATCAAGAGAATTTGACCATTGATAGAAAACGTGGTTCGGGAACAAAAAAAGGTCTACGTGATATTGATCCAGAAAATTTAAATTATATATATATGAAAGAACTCCACTGGTGAGAATAGTTAAAGCCAATGCAGACTTGAAAACATACAAAGTCGAAAAAGTTACAGACAGGAATGCTGTCTGAAATTAAAATCAAATTACATACAAAAATACTCATGTTGTATAATATACTATGAAACGTATATACTGGAAGATTTTTTGAAGTTTCCGGATCAAAATTTTTATGTTGCTAATGCTCGATGTTTAAGATGAGTTTAGGACCCAAAAGCATCCAAAGTATTGAATTTCATTTATGTTAAAATTTTTTCGATCTTACTCCTTATTTAATCTGTTAAATCGACTGATAATATTAAAACTCCAAGCAGTCAATAACACGATATTGACAATTTATAAACTTTTTAATATTACAACAGCACAAAGTATGTACATGAAAATGAGAGCCATTTTTGTTTGCCATTGTGCTATATTTGTTTCCACAACTGTTTATTATATATATGTATATACATTATAACGTTACCTTAGATGCAAATGATTCTAACTTAAATTTAAACAATTTTGTACTTATGGAAATACCATAGTTTATATGTATCACAAAATAATATTTAACAAATTTACTTACTTATAATGGAATAGTGTAAAAAGTTTATCGTATGATCGAGTTTGAGTGGCTATAACTTATTATTTTTTTAAAACATATTTTGCTGTTATTTTAATAATATTCGAGTTTAGGTTATGGCAATTTGTATTTTAGGCGACGATATTTACATAATTTGCATTTTCTATACCAACTGCACACAATGTGTGTATATATTATTTGTAAATGTGGTTGTAAAAGCTATGTTCATATGTTTAAATATTATAGTTTGTATGTGCATTAAAATAAGTTACCTTTAGCAAGTAATATGTGTATACACACAAGTATCAACATACATAATTACATATGTACCTATGTAAGCACATATGCATGTATTTGCATGTATATGTTTGTGTGTATATTTAAACCACATCCTTTACACAAACTAGTTAAACAAAAAGAATTGAAAATATATACTACTAAATATAGTAAGCACTTACCAACAAACCAGAAAAGGAATTAAAGTACGAACGCATCCTTAGAGTATGTTTCAGCAGCAACAGGACGATTCTTTACACATTTTCTATGTTTCCGTTGTTGTTGTCTGAGTATTTGCATGTTCAGCAACAGTAGCTGCAGTGGATTGTGAATTTGTTGAGGAAGATTCCGATGTTGTACTAGCATTAGATGTTTTTCGTGATGATGGTGCCGCTGCAATATGTGTTCGTACAGTTGGTGTTGGATGAGTTGATGGTGGTGGTTGTTGTGTTTGTGCATTAGCTGATGACGATGATGATGCTGCAGACGTTAAGGTTTGTAGTTGAGACGCTGATGGCATTGTTGCAACTGTTGGTGTTTGTGGTGGCAAGGGTGAATCAACAGTGCCACTAGTACTGCCCGTGGCACTTGTATTACGCGTGAGAAACCAACAATCCATGGGTGTTGGTTTGCCCTTCATAACGACTGGACCACGGTATTCGAGATGAAATGAATCATCCTGGTTGATCTCCTGGCAAAGTAATCTGTAAATGCAATATAAGAAAAATGAAAAAATTATATAGAAAAATGAACAATAACAGCTTTTAGGGATTAGTTTTAACAAAACTACTATATTTAGTAGTTTGACTAACTTAACAATTGGCTGAGAAATCATCAGTCAGTCAATCTTTCAAGTACACAATAAATTTGCTAACAAGATGTAAAAATTGATTTAATTTATAAACACTTTTACGCATAAATAAATATAGTAGATGCTCTAAATTTTGGTAACAAAAATAAATATGTTTAAACATATAAATATTCAAGGTATTTTTTTAATGCTCATTATATGATTTAGTCGAATTTAATAGAAAATAACAGACAAATAGGAATGTATAAGACACGTACAGCTCTACAAAATAGAATATATTTTCTGCCATATTAATATTTAGGTAGAATTTGTATGCAGTTTGAAACAAAAGTGCTGATGTGGCATAATTTTCTCTTAAATTATCAGATAATGTGCTAAGTTACATATGTTGTTTATAAAATAAACTTAAAAGTGATTCTGAAAATACAATTTCTTAGAAAATATTCATGTATATACTCTCATATACCTTCACATATTTACATACCATACATACATACATATATTCATATATTATATATGTAGTACTTACTCTACATGTTTGAGTATTAAAGTTAAGCAGACAGTTGAATATATGAATTGCATTCATAGATACAATATATCTGATTCTTATAATGTGTTGCATTAAATTTACTAGAGTTACAAATGTGCATATTTAAATGTACAACATACATACAGCACAGACATATGGGAAATTCTTCAAACTCGTTTACTTTTGATGTTCAAAAAAATTTCGAACGTTCACGTTTTTTCTCTCCATGTTTGGGTACCTCCTACAGCATTTCTATTAAGGGCACATTTATGAGATATATGTCAAATGATGCATGATTTCAAGAGCTATTGCGGTCTGTTTTGAATTTTGAAATATCCGAAACGGAGTAAAATTCCCAGTGAAAAAACTGCAAAATTTTAAAATTTGGTTTCACGACTTTTGCACAACACAATTTGACACTGGTTAATTGCACGCTAATTAAATCCATACTGGTCCTTTTCTACAAGTGTTTATAGTCTATATTAGAAGAATTGAACACTTATGTTAAAATCCGCGACTACAGCAATAAAAAGTAATAAAAAAACTTGTTAGTTTCAAACACTTTTTTGGAATTTTTGACTTTGGGTGCTTGCCGGTACCACATGGAACCGTTTCAGGTCTTGAGTTTTTTTTCTGCTACAGCAAAAAGTATTGTTAACATAATTGCATCAAAAGTTGTTTAAAAAAGTCTGAATTTTAAAAAATGTTTGAAGTTGAAGGTCGGTTTCATAAAGGCAAACGTAAAAAGAGAATTGCCCGTATACTCAAATAAATACTAAACATATAAATATAAAGTCAAATATACATACAATACACAGTGGGACAGAATCGGATATTTTTGGAAATATAATTGATATTTTACATTGACTGGTAGAATTTAAATAAAAACTTATATAGGTGTAGCAGAGGAAGGTAAAATATTAAGTTTGGAAGGGGGAAAAATAATACAATAATGAATACGTTTTTAGTTTAAAAAATGTTTAAGAAGTTATTGGAGCAAAAGGTGTTGCGTATTATAAAGAAATTGTTGAGCTAAATTGGTTAACAGAAGAAGTAGCTTTATAAATTTTAGTATAAAATAAAACAAAACGAGAGAAGAAGATATAGTCGGTCAAGCCCGACTATATGATACCCTACACCATTACCATCTACATAATTTTGTTTTTACTTATATACAACTTACTTGTGTTAAATATTAACATAATACTAACATTTGTATGGGATTTATGCACGTTAGTGATTTTCGGGAGATGAGTTTATATGGGAGCTATGGTCAGTTATGGACCGATCTTCATGAAATTTGGCAAACGGATTTTTGCTGATATAAAACATATATGTACTAAATTTCATTAAAATATTCCTATTTTTAAGGCATCTATAAGTGTTAAAACTCTATTCCGGGAGGACATTTGTATGGGGGCTAGGTGAAATAATGGGCCGATCATAACCAAATTCAATAGGCTTCGTCCTTGTGCTGAAAAAAGCATATGTACCAAATTTCATCACAAGCTTTACATGGACAGCCAGCCAGCCAGCCGACCAGACGGACGGACGGACGGACATCGTTAAATCGACTCAGAAAGTGATTCTGAGTCGAACGGTATACTTTAAGGTGGGGGTGCGAAGATTTTTTCTCTGCGTTACAACTTCTGCACAAACACATAATACCCCAACCACCTTTGGTGGTGTAGGGTATAAATATAAGAAATAAATATATGGGCAATTATCAAAAATGTTTAACCTGGCTGAAACTGACTTAAATCCTTAATAAATTTTGTAGTAATGATATTTTGAACAAATTGGTTACAGATCTGAACTCACAAGACTTGAAATTAATATTTGAATTTTTAAATACGAAATCGTTAATTCTTGGACTTGTTAAAAATATTCACTTCAAATTTTCTTTGTTTCCCTAATTGGTCAAAGAAAATTCTAATAAGATTGATCGGAAATTCAGGGATGTATATGAAAAGTACTGGACCAAATACTTGCACAATTGAGATAGTTAACAATTGAATTGCAAATAAGGACTGCGCACGAAAAAATCCGTGCATGCAAATCTGCTTATAGAAACTAAACCAGTGGGCGAATTTTTGTAAAGTGACATTTCTATTAATGATTATTATGTTCAAATTCTAAACATAAAAGAATAAATTACTTCCTGTTGGTTTTTAAGGAAATATCTGATCTTTTCCAGAATTATTGTAATTAAAGGTATTGTCGTGTTTCGGTCACTTTTTTGCTCGAATAAGTCGACTTATTTTTAAACTTCCTTAGGAATTTTGTTTACCCCCAAATTCTTACTTGCGTTTCTATTAGGATTTTTTTCTTACTTTATACGTCTTCAGGCTAGATCTCCTTTCAAATTTTCTGATAAAAGTTCAAAGCAATTAACTTTTTGTGGCACTTTTCTTCCAAAGATGAGGTGAATTTCTCTCAAAATTCTTTCTATTTTGCCTGAGTCCTACAGCCTTAAGATACTATTTGTCTTCCATTACCAGGTTACGATTCAATGACCATGACTTCTTTGTATAATATTATCACCCAAGAAACTGTATTTTGCGGCTCAACAGCCTTTCTTGCAATTATTTTATATGACCAATGCAAGATTACATGAAAAATTTGAATTATGTGTTTATGTGTTTTTTTTTTTTTTAAACTTCTATTTTAAGAAAAACCAATTTTGCTATTACCATGAAACTTAGCACATGGCAAGTGAGCATAATAGCAAATACAAGCCAGTTAACAGAATTATTAATTTTTCATTACATCAAAAGTTATAAGCCCAAGAGCATCCACGGATTTTTTCGTGCGCAGTCTTTAACTTGAAAATTTTAAGAAATAAATAGCACAAGTAAGTTATTGGATAAGAGATAAAAAATTGCAAACGTTTAAAAGTATTTTATGTCAGAGGTACCCTACTTTGAGCCACCATAACTCCTTTACAGAGGAAATGTAGAAGGATCCGACATAATTTAAAATTGTACACTTCTCTGCTATGCCTATGTGACAATTTAAATGTTTAACAGAAGTTATATTTTAATTTCTAAAAATATTTCTATTCTGCCTTACTGTGCAATATGCCAAGTGATAATTTTCTTGCAAGTTCTTAAGATTTAATAAATAATGAGCCTACACAAATTAGTTAAATGTTGAAAAAAATTAGAGATTATGCGGATAGAGTTCTGTTTTTGTATTCAGATGGAAGTTCTGAACGATATTTTATTGCGATTAATTTCCATTATAATTATTAGATTAATTTCCATTATAATTATTAGAAATCGCCATTTTTAATTAAATTACGTTAACGTATAAATCTAATGACTTATAAATATTTTATTCAATGCATCGGTTTTTAGCTTGATATAAAAATGTTTACTGGGTTTATGAATATTTAATGTGCTCGTACGTGTACTCAACTAATGCATCAAACATGCTGTTGACTGACTGATGGCAATGCGATTTGTTAAAGTCTTTTTTCATGCACTTCAACGATTTAACAACAGCAACAATAAATAGCACATCTTAGCAAAATTACTCTTGTTCTGTAAGGATTGAATTGAATGAAATTTGAATTTTGAGTTTAATATTGCCTCCTTAAGTTCTATTAATTTCATGAAAATATATTTTAGTTTTTGATAATATGAAAAATATTTTTCTACAATGTCTTTAGTTTATGTTTTGAAACAAGAATTATTATTTGGACCCTAAAAATATTCGAAATATTTATTTGTTTCAATTTTATGCCAGTTAACACAAAGTACAGTTTAGTTAAATTAAACAATAAGTTATCTAACTTCCCGTTAATATTAAACTAAAAGTTATATTAAAAGTTATTATATTTATTAACAGTTATAAAAAGTTTGTTAACTTTCAGTTAGCAAAATATTGAAAATAATTTTACTTATTTTTTTTTTTAAATTAAAATAAACATTTAAAGATTTATATGAAACGTTTACATGGAATTTATTATATGTAAACAGAGATAGGTTAGCAAAATTATAAATATAATGTAGTAGTTCAATGAATACGAACAATATATTAAATCTTAGAATTTCGTTGTGATAGAACCACTCTCTGGAAATAAGAGTACTTGTTCAGAAATCTAGGTATAATTTAACCTGCGCCAAATTTCATCAGCAGGTTAAAATTAATTGGAGATATATGAACATAATTTTTTAGAGTGGAACAAATATAGGAGATACTATCAACTATGGATCAATCTTTGAGATATAAATTGTTCTAACGAATTGTATATAAGTGCGGCATATGTAAGATATTTAAAAACCCATTCCTATTTAAAAAAATTAAAAAAAAATTTTTCACCATAATGTGTCATTTTAAAAAGACGAACTTTGATCTCAAGGTTAACATGAATATTTTTGTATTCCGACCATTTTTGGTTTCCGAGTTTATATCGATCCCCGAACTATTCATACAAAATGAAACGGACACCCTGTGTTTCTAGTTTTTAGCCCATTACTTTTTTGTTTATTAACCGATTTTGCCCATTTTCAATCCCAAACAAACCTTATATAAGACAAACATTTGTGCCAAATTTCGTCTCCCTACGTTGTCCCGTTCGAGCCCTATCCTGCTTTCAACAGACGGACAGACGGACGGACATAGCTAGATCGACTCAGGATCTAACCAGGACCCAGAAAATTTGTGGGGTCTTAGATGATTCCTTTGACATGTTACATACGGAATGACAAAATCAATATACCTCCCATCTTTTTGATGGTGGGTATAAAAATAACTAGAAGAATTTATTGGATTAAATTTAACTTAAAGTTACTAAACTCTGTGTTAATGACTAAAACTTTGTGTTAATGAATTTATATTAACTTTTTGTTTAAACTGAAAGTTAGTATTTAACTTCCAGTTATTGTTTTACTGTTAATGGACTTTAGTATTTTATTAGACAGAATTCAAAATAAACCAAAATTCTTTAATGTTAGTATTATATTACAATGTATATATATTATATTTTATATTTTATAAGAATTTATGAATTTTCTTTATAAATAATTTGAATATACTCAGTCCTTAAGTAAATAGCATAATAGTTGTATCTACTATGTGAAGTACTTGACTTGTTTTTTTATTTTATATATAGAAAAAGAATAAATTTATTTTTATAAGAATTATTTTGTGTTATAAAATGAACATACAAACACTTGAAATGTAATGTACAGAATGTAATTTATTACATTTTCAAAGATATATTCTTAATTTAATATAAATTTGTGCTCAAATTCCTCACATCAATATACGTTGTAATTTTGCAATGTTCTTTTTATGTAATTTAAGTTTAAAAAGTATTTCAATAAATATATTTGAAATGGAGGTAAGTTGTTTATTAAGTTACAAAGTTTAGTGTATGAGGTTTTTAGACTTCACGAAGGATCGCGACAAAAGTACATAAATTATTGAGTATTATTTGCAAAAAAAAATATTATTTCAATTGTCCGTTTGCTTTTGTGTAGTCAATATCATTAAGTTTTCTAAAAATTTATAAAATTATACCATAATTTTATTTTTATTAAAAATTAAAAAAAAAAAAATTAATGTAATGATTATTTCGAACTTTTCATATACACTATAGAACAAAAGTGAACACTTTTTTGTAATTGATTATGTTTTTATGTGATATCTTCTTATCATCTAAAGTATAACAGAAAGTAATTAATAGTGTGTTTAATGTAATGAAGAAGATAATTATTATTGATAATTTATTAAAGAAAAAAAAAAAAAAAAACACGTTCCCCCAAGGTATTGCTATGAGGAATGTAAAAATATAAATTAGGATATAAGTATTCATCGAATCTTTTTTTTATTTTTGTGTTTTTTCAATCCAGTCTAAAAAGATTCGGCGTATGATGATATAAACTTTATTATTATTTTTAGTTAATAACAGTTTCAGTTCATTTATAAATACTCCGCAGTTTTTTATATCACTATACTGTAAAGCAATCTCAAAATTATTAATTTATTTGTTGAAATTAATATAAAATGGTTCTATTTATTTCAAATAACTTCATTTAGCACATAGTCTCGTCATTTAGCACATAGTCTTAAAAAGTCGCCATTTAAAAAATGGTCTAAAAAAGTGTGCAGGTGGTTAAAAAAGGGGCAATTGGCGACTAAAGTCGCCAAACGGTAACACTACATATAAGAACCTGTCAAGCCAATGCCAATATGCCCCAGGCAAATATGCTAAAACTTGCACGACTGCAAATTTTGTATTCGGTTGAGGGGCGCACAGACCGTGCCAAAAAACTGAAAAATTTAAAAAACCGAAAAATTTTGTCATCAAAACTTTACTACCCTGTTTTTAGTTGTTGAAAGTCTGCACAACAACAAAGATGTCGCAGAACTTATGTACAAAGTCCGATTAGTTTACTTATGATAGAGTAAGTGCCAAAAGTATAAATGCGCGAACAAAAATTGTAGAAGAATGGTAAAAACTTAAGTAGTCTTTATCAGTTTTTCTATATTCTTGAACTTTGAACAACAGTCATGATTATAAAAAGAAAAATATTGAGCTAAAATTTTGCACTCTATTAGTTTTAAGTCTTGTGAGTTCAGATCTGTAACCAATTTGTTTAAAGTCCGTGAATTTTTGAATGAAACACAGTGTTTTTTGCAAAACGAAAATTTATTTTTCAACATAATCTCCTTTTAACTCAATACACTTAGTCCAACGTTTTTCCAGTTTTTGTATCCCTTCCAATAAATAGGATTTTTCGAGGTCCTTAAAATATTTGTTTGGTCAATAATTTCATCGTTCATCAATTTTAATGATTATTTTTTTATTTTTTGCTCAACTACCCAACAAAAACTTTGGTTGCCAGGTAATGAGTTAAGAAGCCAACGCTACTTACGCAAGAAATATCTACTTTAAAGTTGTTAAATAACTCATTAATTGTAAGGTATTAATGAAGTCATTATAGGTTAAAGCAAGAGGAACTAGTTGCTAAAGTTACTAATAAGATGCAGTTTTAGGATTTAAAAAGCTGTTTTTTTTCTCTTTTTTAATTTTAGACGTGGAAAGATTTTATAAATATTAATTTCAAATACTTAACAATAAGGAAAACTTTAACATTTTGAAAACATTTTTAGATTAAAAATTAATTCATAAGCTATTTTTGTCTCGTCACATATTTATTCCTTCTTTAAATATATTAATTGGTAAACTGAATAAAAAATGAATAAACAATAGTTTTTAAGAAACTCTGATTATAAATATGTAATTATATACCGGGTTACAAACAAGTAGTCGCTAAACTACTTCTGTGTAATGTAGACGGTATGATGTTGTCATTGAAAAGTAACTACATCTGTAACTTCATGTCATTAACAAGTTTTTGCTGGGTAATAAGGATTATTTTTTATTTTTTCCTTTTTATATCCACCAAGATGGGGGGTATATTGATTATGTCATTCTCTGTGTAATTCTGAGTCGATCTAGCTATGTCCGTCCGTCTGTCCGTCGGTCCTTCCGTCCCTCTGTCTGTCTGTCTGTTGAAAGCAGGATAGGGCTCGAACGGGACAATGTAGGGAGACGAAATTTGTCTTATATTTATCTTTTATTTATATTTATCTTATATAAGGTTTGTTTGGTATTGAAAATGAGCAAAATCGGTTAATAAACAAAAATGTTATGGACTAAAAACTAGAAATACAGGGTGTCCATTGTAGCTTCATTTCATACTTTTCTGCTGATATATCTTAAACAAAAGCATCTACAACAACGAACTTTTGTACAGATAGTTCGATGGTTGATATAAACTTGGGAACAAAAAATGACCTTGGTCCGCCCACTTTACCGCCCACCTCCCATATAAGGTGAAACATCAACGAAATTTTGTACACATAGTTCAAGGAGCAATGTAAACTCGGAAACAAAAAATGGGCGTGGTCCGTTCACTTTACCGCCCATCTCCCATATAACGAAAAATTTGAAAAAGTTGATGGTGGGTATATAGATTCAGCCGAGCCGAATATAACATTCGCTCTTGTTTTATCTTTTTTGCTCAATTTATAAAAATTATTTTGTAAGTTTTATTTTTTTTGCTCACAAGATAAAACTTTATTTGAGAAAAGAAACTTAAGCAATTTTTAGTAAAAAGTAAGTGCGATGATACTTTCTTCCTAAAATTTTTTACAAAAAGTCGAATTTTTTCTATAAAGCAAATATAGTAAAAAAAACAATATATCTGCCTGTTTATAGAATCCAACACGGATTGGTTTTACAATAATTTCTCAACAAAACCAATAAATTGAATTTATGTATTCGATATCTGTTTATGAAATCCAACAATTGGATTTGAAAACTTGAATGTTTTCGTCTCCAGTTTATAAGGAGAATTTCGAAACAACGCTTAAATGCGTTCATTATTTATTTAAGAACGTAAAAATGTAATTTAGAGCGGAAATATCAATAATTTAGCAAATTCTTTTCTGGACCATTATTAAAAAGCCTCTAAAAATTCGGATTTCTAATAATAAATTCATTTAAAATCGCATGATTTTGTAAATTTCATATTTTACTCGAAAGCGTAGTTTTTCTGTTAAACTTATGCATCTGGCGAGATTTATTTGCTCACGAGAGCAAAATGGTTGAACCGAAACATTTTTGGGATTAGGACGGTACATTTGCAAAATGTTTTTCTGTCATAAAAATCGAGGGACTTGAAGATAAAAGTTATAGAATTATTTACAAAAGTGTGCAAGGCGGTATATAATGGGTAAAGAGCATGGTTGGGGGATAGCAATTATTTTGTCAATTAAAATACTTTATACCCTCAAAAAACAAAGGATTTTTTTTATAAAATGCAAAAAATAGAAATTAGAAAAAAAAAATAATAATAAAAAATAAAAATAATAGAAGAAAGTTGCAAATGTTTTGAATATCTAACTCAAAAATTTCTCTTGTTGGTTAAAGGATGAATCTATTTGTTGTTCTTTTATAAAAAGCTATTATTTGACATCAAAACTATTTGATATCAACAATAAGCTCGATAATCAACTGAGTTCTAAATGTGTTTACCAACATAGTGTAACCGAAATGGGTTTTCATATCAAAAATATATTTCAATGTGAATAATTTTATATATAATAAACAAGAAAAAATAACTATAAAGTACAAGTTCACCTTATATAAACATACAAGGTGAATAAACAATTTAAAAATTTCTGGTTAATTCTTTTGAAATATGAATACAGAGAATAGCAAAATGTTAGTGGTGGATAACAGTTAACAAAACAACTTTATACTTTCCTCTTATTTATACAGCACACAGAACAAAAATTTCGATAAACTAAATATACCTACATCTTTCTATGGTGGATAATAAAGAAAAAGGAGAGAAAACGAGAGAGTACTAGAACAATTAAACTTTCATCAAGAGAAATACTGACATACATATTACTATGAGCTTAGTATGCGTATTACTTTTGTGAAATAAACAAACGCGTGTTGTTAAAAAATTTTAATTTAATTAAAAAATAAAATTGAAATGATTAAAATAAAAGAACCAATTTTACTAAAATGTAATTTAATTAAAAATATTTTTACAAAGTAAAAAAAAAAAAAATAAATAAGAAAAATCTGAAAGTTATAAACAATTGATATGTGTGTAAATATGTAAAATGTTTGCATGTGTGTAAAATATAAAGACATGTGGTTTTATCTTGATAAAAAATATGTTTATTTTAAATTAGCAATTTAATGTTTGTGGTTTCGAAGCTGAATAAAAAAATATAAGTAAATTGTTTAAATGTTACTGTTTTATCGTTTTGCTATTTAAAAATATTCTATTGATTTTAAGTTTTTTGTTATTGTTGTACACATTTGTGTAAATAATAAAATGTTAAATGAATTTAGTGAACAAAACAAAAACAGTGTAACAGCAAAAAATGTGTTTTGTTTACCACCCTCTATATATAATAACAATGTTTTGTTTTCACTCTCTCCCCCACCCATTTCTAATAATGAAGAGAGAAAATTTTATGAATGAAAGAATTTGTATGTTACGAAGAGAATTTACAGGGTGTATAAGAACCATTTAAAAATATTATTTTTATACGTGAGTAGATTCTTTTTGGTATATTTTATTGAAGAGTACTTTTAAAATTAAAAGGTACGTTTTTGAAAGGTTAAAGAAAAATAATATATGATACATTTAAACTATCAATTAATCTTATTCAAAAATATTATAAAATAACACTGGTTAATAGAATGAAATTTTTTCTTTTGCTTGGTATTTCTAAGATTTCCATTTTTTTAATCTCAAAAATTCTAAAAATGCAACAAATGCATGGTTTTATTAAAAAAAAAGTAAGTTTATTTTGCGAACCTTATTATTATTTTTAATTTTGTAGGTTTTTTTTTTTTTTTTTTTTGAAATAGTCTTAATGTCTTCATTACTGATGACCGCATAAAAAGATAATGAAAATATAAGTCTACAGCCATTTTAATTTAAATTTTTTGATATTTTATTGAACCATATTAGACTAGCGGCTTTTTTAACAATAGCACTTTATTGTGAGATTCAGAGTCATTTAGAAGAAGTGATTTATAAGCTTATCAAATTAATAAGTTCCTCGTGTTTCCTATTAAATCTGTTAACGAACGGTATCAAAAAGTCAATGCCGTAAATTACATATGTGCCAACAACAGTTTTGGACTTTGAATCTATTTTTTCCCTCAGTGTACCGTTTCATAAAATTTTAGTTATGCTGCTATTCTTTCGTGAGCTAGACGATAGTTTATCCAAGATTCTTATTTTATATGTTCATATTTATCCAAAAGTATTTAACAATATAAGGTTTTGGTTCCATATGAAAAGGGTTTAATAAAAAAATATTAATTTCCTGGCTAGTCCACATTCTGGTTATATTTGAAAGTTGGTAATTTTTAAACTAAAATTTATTCGGCTTTGGCGTGAATAGTTTTGTTTTACTCTAAAATATCAACAATCAGGAGAGCATAAGTATATCACAATGATATTTTTTTGATAGTCAAAGAAAATTAACTCGATGTCTTTACCAAGTTCAAAAATAAAGAATTTTGAGTATAAAAATTGCAAAAATTATGATCCTTGGTTTTGTGAAAAAAGTATTCACTCTATTTCTCTAAAACAAAACTTTTCTAAAGAATATATTACAATTTAACTTTTGTCGGAAAGGTAAGAAGCTAGCCTAATCAAAAAAAAAAAAAAAAAAAATATATATTTTTTTTTTGGAGTTTTTTATTCTATTTTCCAAAAAGTGTAATAATAAAAGCCATGCGTATGTTTCATATATATACAGTACGCTAAATTCAAGTATCGCTCCTCAATTAGCCCCAGGTCCCATATAGAACCCGTCCTCGATTTCTTTTATACGATGTAAGGTATCATATGGCCGGGTTTGACCGACAATATCTTTCTTACTTGTTATTTACAAATTCTTTATTACTGAAAACCAGTGGGCGAAGCCGATCGGCTAAAAGCAAACTAATATCCGCCGACTTATTTATTAAGCCTTTAGCCGCCACCGAAGTGCTTGACTGTTTTCGACTTAAAATTCTTAGCCGACTGTATCGGCTAAGAATTTTAACTCGAACTTTTAACTGTTTTCATTCATACAGTTATGTATACTCAGTACATACTTTCTTTATTTTGAAATACCTCAGTTAAGAATAACAATAATTTTTTAATTTAACAAAGAATGAATACAATTTTTCTTCAAACTCGGTAGAATCTGACTCTGAAAATTATATCATAGTATAGTAACTTTCGAATTTTCAGGGAAAATAAATTCAAAAACATTCTTTCTATTACTTATTGTACCATGATTAAATATTATAAAAATGTAGGTATACAAAAGGAGAAATAATTTTGAAAAATTGGCTACAGTGAATGGTAAATGTTGAATTTTAGATCTTACAAACTAAATGATTTTTGAAGAATTCGTTTGAATTGTATTATTCGCTATTCTGACTTAGTCGATTGATTTTTTTGTTTAGCCGCCGCTGACGAATGTTATTCAACTCCAGTCGACTTTAAGCCACCGCCGATAATTTTACTGTCCAGCCGCCGCCGGTTGCAATTCAATATTGGCTTCGTCCTCTGCTGAAAACCTATTTAAACAAGGAATAAATATTCAAAATCAAAGCCCCAACTCTCCACAGTGAATTCGATCGCAAAAATTTTGATAATTAATATGTATCTCTTAAACTACTGGTCGAAACGAATTTAAATGTATGGGAGAGTTATAGACGAGGATCTTTCATAAACAGTTTTCTTGTAGCCATCCTGTAATAATACGAGATAAGTTACAGCGTGTAAAAGTTGACCACCTCGAGTATGAAAAAAAAAAAAAAAAAAATTGTAAATTCTACAAATTATCTTTAAAATTGTAGAAGTTACAATTTGTTTAACTCAAGGTTTTATTACTGGGTAACCACGAGATATTTTTTCTTATAGCTTAGGTCTTTCTCTACAACTACCTCATAATTTGAACTTGTAATAATAGCTTAGGAGATATATATATTTATTAAAAAAATATATGATCGGTTCCACTGTTCATATATCATATACCCGCATTTATGACTCATAGTTAAGAATATTTTTATAAAAATTTTATTAAAAAATAGTAACTGAAATTTTGTTCACGTTTTACAATAGACTGTGTAAAAATAAATTTGTTCACGTTTTCGTACCGTTCACACTTTCTAGTGTTTTCACTTGTATTTTATTGTTTAAAATCATAGATCATAATATTGGAATTAATTTTTATATACCTAAAATTATACTACTAAATAGATGAAGCTTACACCTCAACAACTAGTTAGTCAAATAATCAACTCTCTGTCTTTTTAGAAAAGTCAAGGTAAAAGAGCATTGTAAATAGCAGTACCTAGAAAGCTAATTTAGTTTTACAATAAAATGTCATGTACTTGTATTGTTTAGTATTGTTTAGAATTTTAAAGAAAATACAGAAAATTTTAACCGCCTTTCAAGAAAAGAAAAGAACAAAAATAATAATAAAATTCCCATTTATTTAAAAGAAGTATAAAAAAAGATAAACAGTTTAGCAGGTAAACAATTGAAAAGGTTAATAAATTCAAGGATATTATTTCAACTATAAAATATTAAAATCAAGAAATTTATTTCATAAAGGTTAATGACACCATGTAATACTTTATGTATTGGTAGAAGAAATCCTAAAATATTTAATACAAAAAAAAAAAAAACATAAAATTTAATGTACTCAAAGAAGCCATAAAACTTCTTGAAAAAAATAAATGTCTGAACAAGTGTTACCACATTAATTATAGATTTTTGTCATTGTTTGATTTCACAGTTTTACACTTTAAGTTGCCTCATAAACATTGAAACTTTTCAAACTGCCACTACCAGACAAAACTCAGTAGTTGTACGAGAACGAGAATATGGAATTTATATTTGAGTGTTTCTATGAGGATACCTTGGATAAATTATGTCGTAATGGTTTGCAGGATAGATCCTCCAGACGAGATGTTTTGGATCATTTAAATGCTATTATTGGCGGTTGTAGTGATGGTAAGTTCTCTTGCTGTGTTCCTGTGTTTATTGTGAAAATTTTAAATAAGTAAAATTTTCATTAAAATTTATTAATATATTGCTTACACCTTTTTTAATTAATTTTAATGTATTTTATTATATTTTTTTCTTTAGGACAAAATATGCACACAGAGGAAGTGGCTCGTATTGCTGTCTTAGCTGCTGTGCGTTATCACCGTGATAAAAAAGATGGCAATGGTGATGTAAGTTTTTTTTTTATATTTTTATTAAATTTATGTGTTTGAATATAAGTGGGGTGACATTTATGGTGTTTTGATTGTAAAAGCGAAATTACAGCATTAAAATACACCCCAGATATTATTTTTATATATTTGGAAAAATATTTGCTTTGTATGAAATATCAGCATTACAGCTATAAAGTAATGTGTTGTTTTTTTATATGAAACATTAAATTCAATTTTATTTTGCTATTTTAAAATAAAATCTATTTAAGCGTTTTGTTTGTCATTCGAATTTTTAATCCTTTATCTCCACTTGATACTAACAGCTTTTCCTTGTTTAAAATTCTATTTATCAATATAATTTATATCATATTTGTATTGTACTTAAACATGATTTTAAAATTTACTATATTTTTATACCCTTCACCACAGGTGT
This sequence comes from Protophormia terraenovae, assembly GCA_951394005.1. Taxonomy (NCBI): domain Eukaryota; kingdom Metazoa; phylum Arthropoda; class Insecta; order Diptera; family Calliphoridae; genus Protophormia; species Protophormia terraenovae. Next base: position 122,358,496 of record OX596073.1, on the reverse strand, counting down.
AAAGGGTATATATAAGTTTGTCATTCCGTTTTTAATTTCCACAATTTTCGTCAAAGAGCAAAAAAGTTTATATTTTCGGGATCCTTGCAAAAAGCGATAACGATAGGACCAAGTCCGCCCGTCCGTGTGTCGGTTGAAATGGCGTTTATGAAGCCCACCGATAACTGGCTTATATAATATATATATCAAACGATCGGAAATCCTTTCGAGAATTTTTCTATTGAAATTCAATAAGATCGGTTCATAAATGGAGGAGATATGTCTAAAAAACCGGTTTTTAGAACCGGTTTTGCAGTTTTTGAAGCCTCTGTATATACTAAGAACTTCGTTTTTACAAAGAATACTCGGACATTTTTTTTAAATTTTTTTTGCTAAAAAAATGAAATAAATCGGTTCATAATAATAAGATATCAGGCAAAACGCATTTTTGTCTTTTTCAAGCCCTTGTTTAACCTATAAGTTTTTATTTTTATACAGATCGGTCATAAATATTTTTATAAAATTTTGGTTTTTTAATAAACCAAATTCGTTCATAATCAACAGAGTTATGGGCCAAAAACTGAAACATATCTATTAAGAATATAAATACACACACAAACATGTATATTGAGCATTGTAATGACTATTAGTGACGTTTTTGTTTTTTGATCGGTCATAAATATTTTTATAAAATTTTGGTTTTTTAATAAACCAAATTCGTTCATAATCAACAGAGTTATGGGCCAAAAACTGAAACATATCTGTTAAGAATATAAATACACACACAAACATGTATATTGAGCATTGTAATGACTATTAGTGACGTTTTTGTTTTTTGTATAGACAAGTAGTTTAGTTAGCAACAGCAGTAATATAATGAATAACAGTGTTGTTGTTGTTCTTTGTGTATGCAGTTACGAAACCAGTTACTTGACTGACTACATTAGGGCACCACTAGTCACTTTACTAACCACCTGACTAGTCACTTTAACATGGGGATGTCCTAGGAAGAAGTGTATTGGCATCAAAGGACCAAAAGATGGCGATATAATGACTAGTACGAAAAAGTCTATTTATAGGAATCTTTATACTGGTGAAATTGAGTCAGTCACCTGACAATCTTTTTAACTGGTCACTTTACCAATTAGGTGACTAGTCACTTTAACATGGTGATGTTCTAGGAGGAAGTCTATTGACATCCCAGGACAAAAAAGTGGCGATATTGCGATTAGTACAAAAAAGTAAATTAAAAAACACAAATGCAAAATAATAGTTTTCTTTAATAAATTGAAAATTCTAATTAGCAAGACTGGGTTTTGTATTATATGAAATAATTGAGAGGTAATCCATTTCTATTGGATGTATTCCACATGTTTAAATTAAAAACACATTTAATTAATGTAGTACGCATAACATAGAAATATAAAAAAAATATTATTAACTTTTTTCTTACAAAGTAAAATACTAAAGACTCTGTTAAGCACCAAGGAGTCAATAAAATGATATTTGACACTACACACGACTGAAAAAGATGAATCAGATCCAAATGTCCTAAAATGTATTTATTTCTGTTAGTAATTAACCCAACCTCTACTGCCAATGGATAAACTATTTACATTTTTGTGACCTATAAAAAAACCAATCGCCACCCCCACGCTCACCAAAGGGTCAATAAAGTCTAAATCGCCACCTACACGCTTTCTAAAGAGTCAATAGAGTGTGCTATCGCCACCTCAACGCTTTCTAAAGAGTCAATAAAAGGTGCGATAGCTTAACTATCGCTCACAAAATCCGTTTGGTGATAGGAGGCTTTTAGCCGAAGTTTCATATCACCAATTAGAAGTTCGTCATCACTGTCAGCTCCTCCATACGTCTCCACGTCCAAAAAGAAAGCTGAAAATGTTCTATTAATTAGGAAATGATTCATCTGATTACGTGTCAGACCCTACGAACTGCATCCCCTGGAAATGTCGCATAAACAACCGTTTGCCGGTATCTAGAAAGGGAAGGTGTTAATTGAGTCACCTGAATGGCATTTATAAATTGCGTCTCAGGTAAATTAACTTAAACTCTATTAATTTAAACCGGAATAGAGGTCGTTGGCAGCCTCAACAATAAGATCGGGTGATCTATTGAAAAAACAGCAATAGAAACAACAATATTTGATTAAACGGTTTAATGTTGCGTATTTTGCACTAGGAGCAAAAGTTTGCATATTTTGCACCTAATTTGTCATTAGTGACATTTAATTTTTAATATTTTTCAAATCCAATTTCTTAATAATTTTCATGTAATAAATTAGCAGAATCTTTGTACTTTCCTGCTGCAATATCTTAGCTTCGAACATTTTTAAATGCAAAAAGAAAAATATTTTTAAGCAATCTGTAATAAAAATAAAGCTATTTCTAGCATGAACAATAGATCATTTAAAATATCGCTGGAAAGACAATATTTTAAGAGCCTATTTTTTTTATAACCTTCACCACAGGTGTAAAGGGTATATATAAGTTTGTCATTCCGATTGTAATTTCTACAATATTAATCTAATACCCCAAAAAGTATATATATATTCTAGATCCTTATTGATAGGGAAGTCGATATAAAGATGTTTCGTAGGAAATATTCCTTAAAAAATTGCTAATAAAAAGAAGCAAAATCGGTTGATAAATAACTGAGATATCGGCAAAAAACAGAAGATACTCCCAAAAAAATCGTATTTGTTGTCGGCTTTTCTCAGCTGCTATACAAGATAGCGACTTCGTATTTACACAAAAAATTCAAAATCTTTCTTCAAATTTTTTTTCTAAAAAAAATCGATCCATTATATCCCAGATATCGGTCAAAACGCATTTTTATACTTTTTGAAGTTTCTGTATAAGCTACGGGTTTCGCTATTAAACAGGTTAGTCATATATATTTTTATAAAATTTCGGTTTTTTTAATCAACCATAAACAATCGAGTTATGGGTCAAAAACCAAAAAAAAAAAAAAAATTGTTAATAATATAAATACACAGAAAAATATTTATCGACCATTCCAGGAAAGAACGCCCGAAAAAGTATATTTTTTTTACTTGATGGCTTTTAATTTCGATACAAATTTTTATACATAAACTCCATTAAGCCTTTTATCAATTTCAGTTTTCAGTTTTGTGAAATTGTAAAAACTCGCGATTTAATTTCGCTTTTTAATTTTCTCAAAAACCAAAAAAAATTCAAAAGTATGTAACTTTGAATAGCAATATCTCTGGAAAGACTTTGTGAATTTTAATGATTTAAACGGCCTTAAAATTTCGCATATGGCGGCTTTACGACGAACATTTTAAAAATAAGAAAGATTTTTTAAAAATTAATTTTAATGCAATTGCATTTTTCAAATGCGTTTTTCTTTAAATATGCTATTCAAATTTTTTAATATTTTAACATAAATGAAAAGTTTGTAATCTTTACATTAAAATAGAAGTGTAAAATTTTTGGGACGCGAAAATATTATATACGCATAATCCAATTTTTATAAAAAATATGTTTAAAATTTTTCATATAAAATAAAATTTTTTTCTTGTTTTTGAAATTTTCTTTAAAATTTGTATAAAAGTTAACAAAATATAAAAAGTATGCAATTTTAAATATTCATATCTCTAGAAGTTATTGATGGATTTTTGTAATTTAAAAAGTATTTAAAATGTCATTGTATATTTTTTGTGTAATTTAGTCAATATTTTAAAAATATAAATGCAGTTTATAGATGCATTTTTGTTAGTTGTGAATTTATTAAATTTTAATTTTTCAAAAGTGTTTCAAAAGCATTTTTAAATGCTTTGTTTATTATAACTTAAAACAATAAATAATTTGATACATAAAGTTTTACTATTTTTCAGGATTTTTTAAAAAATTACACAATAAATTTTTTTTAACAAAATACGTAAAGATACTCATAATACCAGAAAAATATAACTTTTATATGAAAAAATTTAAACTAGTTGAAGAAGAGGGGAAATTATCCACAGTACATGTGTGCGTCCCAAAAATTTGAGATTTTTATTTTAATGTAAAGATTCCAAACTTTTCATTTATGTTAAAAAATTAAAAAATTTGAATAGCATATTTAAAGAAAAATGCATTTAAAAAATGCAATTGCATTAAAATGCATTTTTAAAAAATATTTTTTATTTATAAAATATTTATGTTTAAGCTAACATAATAACAATTCAAACGCCGTTTAAATCACAAATTTCTGCAAAGCCTTCCCAGAAATATTTGTATTTAAATTTAGAATTTTCTGAATTTAGCGAATCTGAAAACGGAAATATTTATAGACACCCATAGGCCTTATACGAATAAAATTTTATAAAAATCGGAGAACACTTGGTGTATTTTAGGGCGTTCTTTCATGGAATGGACGTTATATTAAGCATTGTTGTTGTATTTTGTATGGGCAAGTAGTTTAGTTAGCAACAGCAGTAATGTAGTGATTGAAATTGTTGTTCTGGTTGTTGTTTGTATATGTAGTCAGTTTGTATATATGCACATTAGAGTGCTCCAAGCTTGTATGAAGGAAAAAAAATGTTATCCTACAGGCCGTAACCCAAAACCACAACCCCCCCCAAAAAAAAAAAAAAAATTGTTCTATGGGTTATAAAAATACGTCGTGCAAAAAATTAGGGCAATAGGACTACGTTAGCTGGTGCCGCAACGGCTCTGAAGTTTGAAGATGCATTTACAAGGGGAAAATATGCATTATTTTCAGTTTTCACAGACATTTTGTCATTAAATAATTAGTTTTGCATTTTATTGTAAAGGAATCGTAATGTACCCCTGTCAAATAATTATATGTGCAATATTTGTTTTCTGGTTTTTATATTTTCCAAGAGTGATATACATACATTTCATTGGTTTATATTTTTTTTCATTCTTACCTAATGTCCCTATTTGCAAAATTTTAGCTTCATCTTGGCATTGTATTCAAAGTACCGTTAAAATAAACATATCATTCTCTAAATTTTAATAGAAAATAATTATATGTGCAAATTGACACTTTTACTCAACAGACTTACATGAAGGCCACAGTTTGAACCGTTTAACCAATTAAAGTTAAAATTAAAGTTATTTGGGGAATATTTAAAATGATTAGACCTAAATACCAACATTTTTTATTTATTTTTTTTTTTTTTAATTTATAGCCAAAATATGTCACCAGGTCATGAACTGTCAGTTGAAGTGCTGAAATCATTAAAGTAAGACGACAATTTATATAAAATTCCAAAAAATGGTGTATACAGAAAATGTTTATAATAATACTGTTGAAAATTTTAAAAAAATCTGAGAAATTGCTATCATTCTAAGAGCGGTAACCCATAATCAATTGCTGATTAGCGGGACTTAAGGACATTTTTCGAAGAAAAACAACATGTGTTACAGAAAAATAAAGGCCAAATGAACGGGTTTTAATAATTGGACGTGAGCATAAAATAATAAAAGAGGTTTTAGATTAAAATTATGACCTTAGGGTGGCAAAAACATAACTAATAGAGCGGTACAAAAATCCACACGCAGGATTTTAAGATAAATATAATTGTTTGGTTAAAAACTTTAATTACACCATGAGTTCATGTGCATAAGGAATGAGAAATATTATATTTAAATTATCCAAGTGTTTATTAAAAATATTACATGGGTATTCGACGTCTACAAAAGACATGATTGAAGCGTAATTATAGTGTCGAATCGTACATAATATAAGTCAATTTTAGTTCTAGATAGAAGTTAAAAATATTTATTGGACGTAGCTAAATTAATTCACAGCACAACATAAATTTACTGGACAAAAAATCCAATAGCTTCGTTGATGAATTTCCTACAAAAATTAGATTTTTCAGTAAATTAATGTGACGATGTTACTATATCGGGCCTCAAAATCGGTTTTTAAGTCACAAAGTATTATATTTCTGCAGCGACCAGTAATAATCCTCAGACCTTCATGACATAAGGATTTCCAAAGAATACTGTATGCTGAGATATATTTAGATTCAGAGCTATATGACAATATCAAATGTTTCATATTGATTTTGTATAAGTACACTACAGTTTTGACCTATATATATGTAAAGGAAAAAGGACGAATCGGTATAACGAAGGATGCATCTGGTAACATTATATTAGGATAACACAATTCCTTAACAGCTTTCATGAATATTGAAAATTAACTTTATTTAAATAAAGGATTTTTATAAAATTCTTGTCGTGCACATATAATTATTTTCTATGAACAATTTTAAAATCAAATAAATTTTGCCACAAAATACACATAAGAAATAAATTTTTCATTTGACTTATAAAGCTCTAATAAACATTAAAAATATAAAAAAGATTTGAATTTGAAAATCCTATTTTTGAAGAAAATAAATTACTTTATAGGTATGCACATATAATTATTTGACTAGGGTACATAGAATTAGTGTTACAAAAAGATATAAAACACAAAAATTGGTTGAATAATGTAAAAGTTATTGAAAATTTCCCTAGGCCATTAACGTGTCTTAGAGCACTTGAATTCGAAATGTGACAAAAAAAATAAATATATTTTTAAAAATATTCAAATAAAACAATTGTATTACTTAAAATACATCTGTAGTTACTTGAATATGAGTTTCTGTTCTTATATCAGCCATTTTATTACATTGTTGTGTATTTTAAATGGAAGTTTTTTAAAATTTTATATTCCACATAATTCTAAATATAAATCAAGAGTTTCACACAATTTGTACTACACTAACCCATAAACTTTAAAGGTCAAAAGTCAAATTTTGTATTATTTGCAATTTTTGATGGAAACTAGTCGAAATTTTATCTATTTTTCGGTAAATTATCATAAAACTTAAGAAATTTATTTATTAACAACCGATATTTTCAATGATAGTGAAAAACATGAAATTAACCCTTAAACGGCCTTGGGGTCAAAATGACCCCGATGTTTTAAAAACATGCCAATTTGATTATATTTCAATAAAACCCGTTTGCAATCCCATTTTTTCAGCAAATTGATAAAAAAAAAAAAAAAAATAGGCATTAACCCTTTTTGAATATGATGTCTCATTAATTCAGCAAATTGATAAAAAAAATTGGGTATTAACCCTTTTTGAAAGGTTCAGCAAATTGAAAATTGAAAGGTTTTAATACCCAATTTTCAATTTGCTGAACCTTCAAGGGTTAATTTCATTTTTTTCACTATCATTGTAAATATCGGTTGTTAATAAAGTTTTATGATAATCTACCGAAAAATATATAAAATTTCGACTAGTTTCCATCAAAAATTGCAAATATTACAAAATTTTACCTTTGACCTTTAAAGTTTATGGGTTAGTGTAGTCCAAATTGTATGAAACTCTTGATTTATATTTAGAATTATGTGGATTATAAAATTTTAAAAAACTTCCATTTAAAATACACAACAATGTAATAAAATGGCTGATTTGCCAAAATATTACATAAAAATGGGTTTTTCTCGAAATCCGCTAAATTCAAAATGCAGGTACAGGCAAACTATAAGAGGTATTGACCTAATTTTTTTACTGTTTTATTCCGTAATCTGTTGTCCATAAATCCCAATGGGATCTCCCAAAAATATTGAAATTTGTTTAACAAAGTATCAAAAAAACTAAAACTTGAGTTTTGAAACGACCGTTAAAAATATCAAAATTTTTTGACCATAGCTGAGAACAGGTTTACGTTATTCTATAAGAACAGAAACTCATACGCAAGTAACTACAGATGTATTTTAAGTAATACAATTGTTTTATTTGAATATTTTTTTTGTCACATTTCGAATTCAAGTGCTCTGAGACACGTTAATGGCCTGGGGTAATTTTCAATAACTTTTACACTTTTCAACCAATTTTTGTGTTTTATATCTTTTTGTAACACTAATTCTGTGTACATTCCTTCTACAATAAAATGCAAAACTAATTATTTAATGACAAAATTTCTGTGGAAACTGAAAAAAATGCATATTTTCCCCTTGTAAATGCATCTTCAAACTTCAGAGCCGTTGCGGTACCAGTTAACGTAGTCCTATTGCCCTAATTTTTTGCACGACGTATTTTTATAACCAATAGAACAATTTTAGGGTGGTGGTGGGGGGTGGTAAGGGTAAAATTCGAAACTTTGTTTTTTTGGAGCACTCTAATGCACATACATACATACATACATACATACATACATACATACATACATACATACATACATACATACATACATACATACATACATACATACATACATACATACATACATACATACATACAGTGGTGGCCACGAATTTAAGACACGACATGTAACGAACTAAGTTGTGATAATTATTACAACCCTGCAATATAAAATTAGATTTTGTTAATTTTTCAGTGTACCCTGTAATGTTAAGATCAATTACCGTTATTTGGTTTTGTTTGTGTATACATTTTGTTGCTGTTTTTATTATATTTTCGTAAAAACGTGCTTTTGAAGCTGGTCACGAATTTAAAACATATAAGAAATATTTGGTTTTTAAGTGATTTTTTGGTGTTTTTTGAAGCTAAAAGGTAAGTAATGAATGTTTTATTCCATTTAATGTTAGAATACATCAAAATATTTAGTTAGAAATGGCCAGAGGTACTTGGAGTTCGGATGCCGAGCGAAAATTGATCCAACAAATGAATACTGATGGAAAAACAGTAATGGAAATTTCCAAGCTACTAAAATGTTCCAGATCCAAGATTTACAATGCACTGGAACACATCAAGCAACATGGCACTACCAAAAATGTCAAACAGCACCCTAGAGCCCGAAAAACTACACCCAGGGAGGATAGCTTAATTTATAAATCAGCTGCTAAAGATCCTTTCAAGAGCTCAAGTAAAATTAAAAATGAGATTTCATCGGATTTTGGTATTAATATATCGTCCAGGACAATAAGAAGACGTCTGAATGAGAAGAACTTACGTGGGTGTATTGCACAACGTAAACCACTTGTGTCAAAAAAAATATTAAATCCCGACTAGCGTTTTCAAGAGAAAATCTCAATAAGCCGATGACATTTTGGAAAAATATACTTTGGAGCGACGAGTCGAAGTTTTGTCGCTTTGGTTCTGATGGAAAACAGTACGTATGGCGTCCTCCAAACCTGGAGCATCACCCAAAGTACACCCTTAAAACGGTTAAGCATGGTGGTGGAAATGTCATGGTGTGGGCAGCATTTTCCTGGCATGGTGTAGGTCCCATTCAGAAGATTATCAATAAAATGGACCAGCATATTTACAAAAACATACTGACAAGCATCATGATACCATTCGCTGAAGACAACATGCCTCTAATGTGGAAATTTATGCATGATAATGACCCTAAGCACACTTCACGCCTAGTGAAGAGTTGCTTAGAGGAAAATAATATCACAGTTCTGAAATGGCCAGCTCAATCCCCGGATCTCAATCCAATTGAGAACTTGTGGAATGATGTTGAGGAGCATGTACGAGCAGTAAAGCCAAAAAATTTGACTGATTTATGGGAAGAAATTCAAAAGGCTTGGTATGCCATTCCAAAGGAGCGCTGTATGGCCTTAGTTGAAAGTTTACCCAGGAGATGCGCTGCTGTGATTCAAAATAAAGGATTTCCCACCAAATACTAATATTGTTTTATGAAGCTGAGCTTTACTTTTGTGAATTAACTTTTATTTTGCCTATGTCCTAAATTCATGACCAGGCTTAAACTTGTATTAATCTGTATAATATGTAAATAAAAATTGGAAACTAAATATAGGTAACAAACTATTGTTGATTTTTTTTCATAACATTACTAGGATCTTTAAAAAATAACATGGATCTAAAATTTGTTCGATAAGATGTAAAAATTATCAGAAATATATAAGTGAAATGTCGTGTCTTAAATTCGTGGCCACCACTGTACATACATACATACATACATACATACATACATACATACATACATACATACATACATACATACATACATACATACATACATACATATATAAATATTCAATTGTTGTTGTTTATATTTTTAATGCAATGCTTGTTATGACTGTTTTTTCGTATTCAAATGTTCGTCGTTTGGAAAAAAATGTAGATTTATAAATGTGAAAATATGAAAGCATACGTTAAGGCGAAAATTTTTTTTATTTGTCGGTAAGATGGTAATATGGTGAAGGCTGTGCCGAATCTTTTTTTAATTTCATTAATTTTAAGGTCATATTTTCGAATATAACTCTTACAGTTTTCAATGTTACTTTTGTATATTTATAATTAAGCTAGAAATTTCAAGCACTCTCGATAAAGCTAATATAAGGATACATTTTAAGCACTAGAACGATAAAGCTAATATAAGGATAAATTTTAAGCACTAGAACAATAAAGCTAATATAAGGATAAATTTAAGTACTTGTCACATTCGTAACAAATATGGTCTGGCTGGACCACATATATTCTGTAAGGAAAATTATGTAGTTTGACGATATTATTCGTTCTTTTTTATTGTATTTTATTTTGTTAAAATATTTTAACTGAGCTGTCATCAGTTTATACATATTATTTTATGATTTTACACCTATTCGTTCATATTTTGTGTTATGTCAACATTTTCAAAATTTTTAATAAAGTACAGGTTGCAAATTTGGTGCGCATAAGTACTTTGGAATAAAAACAAACCTATTGAATATTTTTGAGATCGATCTACCATCTAGCTCACATCCCCCATATTCCTGTAATAGGGGTGTTACCATTATTAGTGCCTTAAATATAAGTTTTGCATAAATATATTTTTTTTTTTTCATTTATGAAAGAATGTTAAGAAAATTATATTTATTTTACATACATATTTATGCATCTTACGTACTTAAACTTGGTTATTAAAATTAGCTGCCTATGATTATAAATCATAATTTTATTGCTGTTAATATTTGCTTTATTTTTTACATTTTTTTTAGGTCTGTTTAATGGGCAAATATCATAACATTTTATACATTGCCTTGCGTACGTGTTGGGATTGGGGTGTTAGAGATTCAGCGGTTGTTGTGGTTTTACTGGGTAAGTTATAAAAATATTTAACACGAATGGTAATTGAAAGTATTTATACAATTTTCCTTTTCTAACTAAAATAACTGCAGCATTATTTTATTATGCAACTTTTTTTTTAAACATAAATGTTTCTACGAGTAAAATTAATTATATTAATGCCTCTATTATAAATACCACTTATTGTGTTGCTTAAATTTGTGGTTTGGTATAATTAAAATGAAACCAAAAAATGAAAATAAAAAAATAAAAAATCATAACAAATTATAAACGGTTTATTCGTGCCACGTTTAAACTTTATGGAAATTAGCATACACATAGTTAAAGTTTAAATAATGAATAAACATAGAGAAAACTCCACTTCCGTTTTTGTTTGTCTGTTCAAACCTACTTATGCATACACACATATTTAAATTATATAAACCATAATTTTCACTTTTTGTATACGAATGTAGATTTAGTATTGTGTTCTTTGGGTTTAACGTTTTATTTTTTATACATCCTGCAGAAAAACAGCAACAAGTTTATTGCTGTTTTTTGTTTTTGGTTTTTTGTATGCGTTTAAAACATTTTCCATGTTAATGCCTCTTTTTTATTATGGCCTGAATAGGAATGCGAATGAAAATGAGTATGATTATGATGTATTTAAATTATACAATTTGGCACTAGAATGAAGTTTTTTTTTCGCTCTTATTTTTTTTATGTGCGGTTTAATGAACAAGTCATTTCTTTGTGGGCTCTTCTTTTTTGTCTGTATTAATATTTATAATGAATATTAAAGTTGCGTTAAGTTTTGTATAAACTAAAGTTTATAATGCTAATATTGAATGAGAAATAAACTATTTTGAATGCGTGTCTGGAGTATGTGTTGAAGTTGTTATAAAATATTATTATGATGACAAGTTATTTAAAACATGCAATGAAAAAGAAATTATATATATAAAACAAAATATTTGCTGTTTTGTGTTTTTAACGGTTTATTAAGGGTTTAATTTCCTTTCTCAGAAATACTTTAATTTGACATTAATTTCTAACTTCAACGTGTAATAGCAAAATAATTATAATATTTGAGTTTAAAATTGGGGCTGAAATTAATAAATTTGTTTCCAACTGTATGCAACTTTCGAGCAGAACTCCTTAGCAAAACGAGAAAAAAGTATTAGTCGGTCAAGCCCGACCGTATGATACCCTACACCACTGTGTATGACTATAAAAATTCAAGAAGGGAACTTACATTAGACCTTTGGCCAATTGTGGACCAATACTTTTTCTAAGTGTAAAATTAAATATACGATACAAAGTAATGCTTTGATACTAAGAACTATGAGATTTTATTATATGGGAGTTATGGTCAACTATGGACCGATCTTTACGAAATTTGGTACAAATTTATAATAACATAAGACTTCTCTGTGCCAAATTTCATTAAATTATTTGCTATATTAAAAGTATTTATTAGCGTTAAACCCTATTCCGGTAGGACATTTGTATGGAGGCTAGGTGAAGTAATGGACTGATCATAACCAATTTCAATAGGCTTCGTCCTTGTGTCAAAATAATTATTCGTGCCAAATTTAAATTGTCAACTAGAATATAACCGTTTTTAATGAATGGAAATTTCAAAAAGATTAATCCATTAGTTTCCTTTTAAGAAGCTGAATTATATGCACTCGTTTTTTCGTGTCAGACCTTATATTAAATTGTGATTGTAATTATTTTGGCCTCGACAAAGATGTCGATGTAGAACCTTTTAATGTGTTAAATATGTGCTCTTATTAACATATATCTGCTAAGACTCTATACAAATTTTCAGGTTAGTCGTATAAAAACCGTATTTACTGTTTTTTTTTATTTCATGTATGTTGTAGATTTCAACAGTTTCATTGTCATAAACAAATATTTTGTCAATTGCAAGAATTTGTTTCCACAATCAAATAGAGTGAACAAAAACACTTTTTTAATTTCTAATGTTTGGATTTCACTTCTTTCTATTTTTTGTTATCCAGAAAAAAATATACCAGTAAAATACCACAACGAAACTGTTATCTATGTTTATTAAAACAATAATAAAAGTTAATTGCCAGTTTTTATTATTAAACTGTAATTATTCTAAATAAAAGGTCATTTCAGGATATAATCTTCCCATAAAAAATAAATTCTTTTAAGTCTAAAATACTTCATATAATCCTCTGTTAAAATTATTTAAATAAATAACTCAAATGCAAATTGCTGCTAATCCAATATTATAATAAAATTTTATTAGGTGGAAGTAAATCGCTTCTATAATTTGAAATAATAAACCAAGTGAATAAGAAATTTTGATTTTCGAGTCATTTTAAATTAAATCCAATCTGTTTTAATACCCAGTTGGCCGAATGATCATAGACGATATTGTCGTCGACGTTGTCTGCAGGAAATTGTATATTTTGTCGTTTATAAAATTCTATTCAAGACAAATTAAGTAACAATTGCATGCATATTGTCGTACTTCTGGTTCAATTGAGGACTACATGAGCGACAATGTCCTGCATTTGTTCTGTTTCAATTGTCAAACAATTATTTATTACTGAAAAAAATATTATTTTTGTTAAAAAAAAAAAAAAAATTTAATATAACTCTAATTGTTTAACGCGTGTTAAAATAAAAATAAACAAAAAGAAATTAATATTTTTATGCCACGAATTATATATTCATACAACGGTAATATTTCGTGCTGATTTTTGGTCGGTGGCAGCATTTGTGCGTACTGCTTCTCAGACTTGATTTGAATAAAATGCAGATAGACGATAAGTAAATAGCAGTAAGATGCCGAAAAATGCCACTATGTACATTCTGCAATCAACATTACTCAATCCACCACTTATATTCACCCTAGTCAATGCAGTAGAGACATTCCACATCCATCCATGCAAAATGCACGAAATTTTTAAACAAAATTATATTCTTTTCTTGATAACCTTCGTGGGTCAATTCAATAAAAACAAAATTTCAAAACAGAGTTTGTTTTATTCCATATAATATATTATTGCAACTATAGTCATCTAAAAATGTCGCCAACATATTCGTTGATGTCATATTAAACTCCATTGTCTTCCATATAATATTCGAAAACAATTTTCAAGACATTGTTGCTAATAATGTCGTTAACGATTTAGCGGACATTTGTTTGAAAAGTTCGTCGACGAATTGTATGGGCTGTCGTCAACATGTCGTCAAGAATTTACTATGGGTTTGTACGCGGCGTCGATGTTATCTTGAAGACATGGCCAACTGGGATATATTTTATTCCAACATATACATATCGTCACCGAAAATGCAAAACAATGTAACATCACTTTTCATAACTTTACAGGAGGCACAAAAAGCTTTCTAAAATCTAAAAAAATTCTCCTACAAACAAGATTTTTGGGTTATTACATCCTTTAATATGGCCTAATATATTGTTGAAGAATATTTTTATTTTTATTAAATATTTTTAAGTTATGTGGGTTACGTTTTTCAAGATTTAAATTTTCTGAAGTCAAAACAACGTAACATCAATAAAAATTTTATAAGAATTTGATTTAAAAAGATTTCTAGTAACTTTTACTAAAAAATTTTAAAAGCTGTTATATTTTTAATAATTTGCAATCTTAATTCGTAAAAAAAAGAGAAAAATTTTTTTTTTTTTTGATTTTTTAAACAAATGTGATGTTACGTTATTTTGACTGAAGAATATCATTGCTTTCGTTAATATAATTGTTATTTTTTGAGCTACAAGTCTGAAAATTTGTGATCACACGTATTTTGGAAAAATAAACTATATTTCATCAAAAACACAAATTTGAAAATTTTGATGTTACGTTGTTTTGCATTTTCGGTGACGATATAAGCATTTAATGAACGTAGGCGTATGATTAATATTTTACAATATACTTCTCTGTTACACAAAATTAAATAATAATCATACGTACTGTTATACAAGAGAGAATACGAAAATAAAAATAACAACATCTTTAAATTTATGTGTGTAGGTTTATATTTTATGAAATTAACTAATAAAATTCCTAGAAAAAATATATGAACGAGTATGTAAACTTACATACAAATATAAAAGAACCTACTGTTTTTATTAACATTATTCTACTTTCTTTTTGTAAATGCTGAACATAGACATTTTTTTATGAAAAACATTTTCAAATATTTTTCTTTTATTATTTTCTTTTGCCTTTTTCCAGAGGAAATTTACTCGTGTGAAAAAACATTTGAACGTATTTTCTTGGGTGCTCTGTTTGGACCAAATGCACCACATTTCATAGCTGGCTGGCGTAGTGACTTTCGAGATCAGGTTAAGCCGATTTTAAAATTTAGTTGAAAATATAAAACAGAAACTTATTATGAACAACAAAATTATTTTTATTTTATTTACTAATATTTTTTGTTTGCTTTTTTTTCCCACACATATTTTTGCTAACGTTTTTGTTTTTGTTTTTCATTTATTTTATATGTATTTTTGAGTTTGTCCTTTATATGTTTTTGTCTTAACATATTTTATTCTTATTTATTTTTTATGATTGTCGTACTTTGAAACAACCAAAATTTCTTTACACAAATATGCCTGCGCACACAATGTTATTTTTGGGTAAAAAACTACCATTCTTAGGATGAGAATACAAGGGCTATGGTTTATTTTCTACATCACGCAACAAGTCTGGATATGTCACTACCCGTGTGGATTGCCCGTTATGAACAGGAACGTTTGGTAAAGTAAGTATACTTGAGAATATTGAAAAGAAAACTCTTTATGTGGAGAGTTTTGTATTTTGCTAAAATAAATTCATTTCTTAAAATTTTAAAAGTATTAAAGTAAAATTTTTATTTTACTTAATTTAAATTAATATCTTATTTAACTATTCCTGATAAATAAGATATTAATAGAACTGCGCTTTTAAAAATTCGTGTTGACTTTAGTTTTATAAAAACTCTTTGAAATTTTACATTCTTGAATTCGAAATTTTTACATTATTACACCAAAAAGCAAAAATGAATATAAATTTTAAAAAAGTTTCGAAAAAATTTAATAAAATTACAATAGAATTACAATAAGAACGAATTTTCAAAAAATTAGAAGAATGCTTCGGTATGATTGTATAAAGATTGCAATAATTAAAAAAATAGATAATTTTTATGAAAAATGTTTAAAAATTTTATTTTTTGGTGCACTTTTTAAAAATGTTTGATATATTTGGACCTGCCGGAAATCTATGTTGTCAGCTATTATGTGAAACATAATTTCCCTTTAGATATAACTAATAAAAGACTGCAGATCTCAAAAAATGTAAAATTTTATTTATTTGTTTTCATACTTTTGATGTCTACGCATTTTGTGTCAAGGCAATTTAAAAGATTTTAGCATTTTTGATATCTACGGTCTTAGATAAATTTCCCCTCTGCAATTCATAATTTTTACAACTTTAACGCGTGGTACCCGGGTACCATAGTATAAATTTCATTGATTTTATTAAAAATAATATAATTTTATACACATTTTTTATTATGACCATTTAACTGGCTACAGATCTTAAAGTAAATCTATAAATACATGTAGAAAAACATGTTTCAGTATTTAAGCGATGTCCGTCCATCTGTCTGGCAGTCCATATTAAACTTTTAATGGATGAATTTTTGCTTTATATGATGACACGATCTTTGTTAAAATTAGTTGATAATGGTTACCTATTATAACCTTGTTCCCATAGAACTTTTCTCCAATAATGTGATTTTGACGCTCATATATATTTTTAGTATTGCAGAATTTATTACATATAAAACTGTTATGGACATTAAAAACATTATTTAATTTTGAAAATCATTATAAAGTGCATAAATTAGTATTGATAAACATTACGTTTTTTGTAAACAAAAGATTGTAAAAACTATGAAATATAATTTTAAACTTTAAAACAAAATTTGATCTATAATAAAGCTCATGTTCCATATAAACTGACCGAGAAAATTCATCAAGACAGACTATAACGTTCTTAAAGTCCTAAAGAATTTTAGCACTGACTTCACCCACAATTAAGCACAGGATCCATATAATATCCTTACCGAAATTAGGTCACGTCCGAAAATAACTTTTTTTACACTGAGAAATTTTGTCAATGTTGGCATAGCGTTCTATCAAGTTTGAAGCTACAATATGGAAAGTTTAGCACAAATAATATGAACAAAATTTCAATATCTTGAGCACTTGTGTGATATTTTAAAGTAGAAGTGGTGGACATTATTACATGATATTCAAAAAATTAAAGGAATTAATAAAAATCAATAATGTAAAAACGGCTAAAAAGTGTGCTATCATTGTCATATTCATAAATGCTGGCTCAGAACAGTGAGAATTCCAAAAGTTTTCAACCTGTCACATGTTATCCTTTATTACTTTTTCTGCAGTTCCTAAATAATCTAGACATTTCAAAAAAACTTAATTCTGAAACTAGTTTTTCTTCAAATCCCAACGGAGCCTTTTTTTATAATTTGGAAATTTTTACTATCATGGACATGCTTATTCACCAGTTTAAAAACTAGCGGCTTTGTGCGAAACTTTTTATATCCCCATATTTTGACTATAAAATATGGGTGACTAATTTCCACTACCTATTATCTTAAACATTTTATAACATAAAAACTTTTCAAGTATGCATATTTTATTTGGCGTGAAAAATTGATGAGCTTAATTCGATCACAAAAACTGTAATACATTGAGGTTAGAAAAACATACTGCAAAGTGAAACAGAATCGAAATTTTTCGGAAATTAATCTGTAAATTCTTATCGGAGAGTGTACAATTCGAAAGGGTGAGACCCCACATACCCTTCAGGAGCAAAAAATAAGGTACTTCTGACACTTTTAACCGCTTACCAAAATTTTATTTCTTATCCGATACTTGTATTAACATATTTTTAAAGCCTTTAATAAGGTCTATGAAAATCATGCTAGTCAATATCGTCCACAGAACCAAAACTGCGCTATTTTAAAGAATATATGTAAGGATTCACGTAGTTCCCCTGTTAGATTTAGAAAATAATTTGTAATTGAATTGTATTATTGGCTATTTGGGCATATGCTTAATATAATTGATTGATACGCATATATTTCCAAAGGCTGTACAAATAATCGCCTAAAACCCAAAAATGTACAAAGGCCCAATTTTTTGGATCTTTGTGTACTTGTGAACAAAAACCCAAAATATTTACAAAATCGCAAAAAAATTTTGTGAATAATCAGCCAAATAATAAAATAAACACCCAATAGTTTGGGTTGTTTCTCATAATGTCAAATAACCCATAACTGTTGTGAATATTCACCTAAAAACTAACTATACTGTTATAACAACTCTATTAAAATTTTTGTCATTTTTTCTGTAATTTAGCTATAGATTCTACATAATAATAATTTTTTTTTTTTTTTTTAGCGAAAAATATTGTAAACATTTTTGAGTGCAATTGAATATTGTTATAAGCCTTTGAAAACCTTTAAGAACATATTTATATAAGTCTTATTTTTTCTTAAAATAATTGCATAAAAAGCAAAATTATGTTAGCGAAGCTGCTGTCGGCTATACCACAGAGTTAAAGACTCTTCCGCCCCGTCGGCAAAAAATATTATTGGGTAATTTTACATTTTTAAAATTTGGGTGATTATTCACAATGAACAAACACCAAAAATATTAAACCTGTCAAAAAACCTAAACGCAGTGAACAATCACCCAATTTTAATTTGTCTTTTTTTCGGGCGTTTGTTCATTTTAGGGGTTTGGGCGATTATTTGTACAGCTATTTCCAAACACTTTTCCAATTTTCAGCTCAATTTTTTTTTACCAAAACCAATAATTGTAATGATGTGACGATTTTAGCACCCTCTGGTGGATTCTGTAATAACTCTAAATTTTTTTTAATGTATATGTTATTAGCTTTCAATCTATTCAGATTTTTGTATTTCTAAAAACTGCATTTTTTAGATTTTTTTATAGAAAAGCCAGTCTAGCGATACTAAGTACTGATGAGTTGAATACTTAAAAGTAAATGCCAGCATAATGGCCCAAATCAAAATTGAATAAAGCAAATACATAAAAATAGATTTTTATTTTGGGCGATTTTTCAGTGAGTAATTTTGCTCGCAGCTAAAAAAAAAAGACATTTTGTGAACCGAAATTTCTGCAAATAATATTTACAGATATTTTGGACAAAATGTACCAGGTCAGTAATTTTAAAGCGCTACATGTTGCTAAGGAACTTGATGCAAATTTTTTAAATTGCATTAAAATGTTAAATTTATTAATTTGATTATATGTAGATCTCCTATTTTACTTCCGATTGTATTTCAAATGAAAGAAAACAGCTTGATTTTTAAAAGAAAATACTTGTTAAAATGTAATTCTTCGAATCTTATGGAGAAATAAATATAATGAAATTTATTTATTAACAGTAAACGCAATGAAAACTCTTTAAATTTAAATAAACATTGTGAAAGGTAATAACAAAGAAATAAGGCTTGTATACTATTACATATATACATTATACCCATTTGCAAAAAGACTGTCATAACTGGATAATAATATTTTTCGTCGAAATCACAAAAATTATTTGTGATATTTAGCTAAATATTATATTATGTGCATTATACATGTGTAAAAAAAAATTATTTTTTTTTTTTTAACTTAAATTAAATAATTACTTTAAATTAGAGTTTAGTTCTCTTACATTTAGAGAAAATTTACCAAATATATACAGGCCTGTCACAGAAAACCATTCCGATCGAAAGTGGAATTAATTCCGTACTTTGCTTCTTCAAAAAATCTGAAACGAAAACATTTATTGGGGTGGAGACCACAAATCAACTCCACTTTGAAAATTTAAAGAGGTTTCATTCCGAAAAATTTCTTCGTTTCATGTTTTTTGAAGAAGAATTAATTCCACTTTCAATCGGAATGGTTTTCTGTGACAGGCCTGATAAATGAATTTAGAAATTCTCGAGTTATGATGTTTTTACCATAAACGAGCTTTATATATGAATATAGAGGGTTTTTATATAAATATAAGAACTTTTTTCTCGGTAAATGTCTGCATTTGAAAAGGGTTATAAAGATGTAAGGAAGTAGATAAAATTTTTACACCTTTTTTATTTTCATTTTTATTTGTTTCTTCCTGTTTTTATTTTATATTCTAAGACAAAAGCCGTCAAAGTTGACAACTTTGAAAAGCTTAAGGATATGAATACGGGGGTTTTTAATACAAAAAAAAAAAAAAAACTTTTTACTCACTGCCATACATACATAAATATTTCCTTATGTTTTTTGTCTTCCAAAGTTTTTACTAAATTATGTTTTTGTGTCACTATGTTATATAAATGAAAATTATAATAATAAAAGACTTATAAACAAATACTAGAATAACAATGACAACAATATGTTGCTTTTTTAATTATAATAATGACTATATATTTGAACAATAGATGTAAAAATGTAATATGCAGAAAAGGGACTTAATCCAGTTTATAAAAAAAACTGCACAATTTAAATTGTATAAGTAGGTTTTAGGATTTAAAAAGGCAGTAAGAATTCTTGGAAATAGTTCAAGTTTTTTTTTTGGAAGATATAAGATCTTTTATTTTATTATTTTTATAATCCGGAAGATTTAATTTCAAATTTAATTTAACTCAAAGTTTTAATTTATGTTAAGGTGTAAATCAAAGTTGGATGTTTATAGAAGTTGGCAAAAATATATATTATACAGTTTTTTTTATTTTTTTTTTTAATTTTTGATTTGTTTTGGCTTAAAATTTCTTTTGTTAAAATTTTTTTAATTATTTTTTTTATATTCAATTTAGTGAACTAAATTATCTTATTTAGAACATAGGTATGTATTAAGAAAAAACTAATTTATTTATTTTTCAATTCTACTTCTAAGCATTAACTAAATTTAAATAAAATAAAAATTAATTTACTGGAAAGAAAGTACTAAATACCTAAAAACATATATCTAACATATGTATGTGTACACATAAGTACACAAATACTAGAAGTAACAAAGATAATAAATTTATATCTTTATTCTGTAAGGAAAAAAAAAACATATGTGTATATTGTTTTAAATTTTAAATACTCATATATAAATACATAGATTTCTTTGAAATTTATATATTTTTTTTAAATTTACACAATTGTTATTTATATGTTGTGCGTGACATTAAAAGTAATCAAAAATAATGTATACAAAACAATGAAAAAAAGTTTTAGCACGATTTTTGAGCTATTTAAAGTCTTATCAAGTCTTAAATAGCGTTTATAATACAATTGTAATAAGATTTATTTGTGGCGTTGGAAAGAAATAATAACGCCATAACAAACAGGCAAACAAACAGAATAAACGCGGTTGAAAACACTGCTAAGCAAATAAAATAATAAATAGATACCAATTTATTTAAATATTGTGTTTTGAAAGGGTTTATGTTTTATCTCACATAGAAGCATGTGCCAAAAATATTTGAAATCATAAGACCTTACAAAACATCTACATAAATATGTTAGGGCGCAATTGTGCAAAAATTATTTCCAAGTGATCTAGCATCATAAAACTTGGTGTAGAGACCCCTATTGCTAAACTAAGCATTTTATGGAATTAGGAATGATACATATGGTACCCTACCCCATTGTGTGTGTGCATAAAAATTCGGGAAGAAGACTGATATTAGACCTGTGGTCAAGTGGGGACCAATACTTTTACTTAGTGTGAAATAAAATATACAAATACAGAATAATGAGTTAATACTAACATCTGTATGATTATGCACTTAGGCTATTCCCGGAAGTGATTTTATATGAGAGTTATGGTCAATTATGGACCGATTCTCATAAAATTTTGCAATATTGTTTCCACTTATATAAAACTTATTCGTGTCGAATATTAACTTGATACTATAGTTGCGTGGGGTTTATGAACGTTAAAGTGATTTTCGGAAGAGGAGCTTTTATGGGAGCTATTGTCAATTATGAACTGATCTTTATGATTTATAATTATATAAAATTCCCCTGTGCCAAAGTTCATTAAATTTTTTGCTATATTAAATGTATTTATGACCATTTAACTCCTATTCCGGATGGACATTTATATGGGGACTAGGTGAAATAATATACCGATCATGACCAATTTCAATAGTTTTCGTTTCTGTATCAAAATAACTATTTCGTGCCAAATTTCATGTAGCTGCTTTAATATGACGTTCGAAAAATAAAGAAAAAATATGATTTTGCATTTAATGTAACTTTAGAGATTTAATTAAGTGAAAATAGAAAATGTATACAAATGAAATTGCTTTAGGACTTATATTAAAAAAAGACGAATCTTGCAATAAATGTATGAATATGAATAAGACAACGTCACAAATTATCATTTGAAAAACTGAACTTTGCAAATTTTATAAGAATGTTTAATAATTATTAAATCGCTAATATATCCACACGTACTTAACATATCGCGATATTTTTAACTCATTTTTAAGACACATCATTGTATAGTATATAAATGCAATGATTTTTGATTTAGGATTATAAATAGAATTTTGGCAATTTTTTATACATTTTTATCACAAACCTCCATAACAGCGATGCCGTTCGCTAAAAGTCATTCACGTGAATAGATCTGTGTTCCACTAGAGCCAAAGAATATTGTTACTAAATAGTTTTGATGTATCATTAAAATTTTTTCGAAATCTTTTTGAATCTAAAAGTATGTACATACCTTACATTCGAATTATCAAAAATTTATCCTATACTTTTGTCATCAGAAAAACCCCCACTGTTTTCATGTGAGTACCATCGAAAGTGTTTATGTCTGTTTATAAGAATATCTAAATAAATGATTGTTACAATTTTAATCTAATAACAAATATACATATGCAAACATATTCACTTACACACTTTCATTCAAACAACGGAAACAAGCACGGATGAAGGGCTAATATTTGCACGTACAAACAAAAATATTGTTGTATACTTATCGGCAAATTTTCATAAAATGCTTGAATTGTTTACAAAAAGAGGAAATCAAATAAAATTTTTGTTTTTCTTTGTATTTGTAGTGGTTAGATGTTGTTTTTTTTTTTTTGCTATTTCAGTTCACAGAGAAGCCAACAACCCCTTTCAGTGTTAAATTCGCACATTAAATCGCATTTTATAACATCGCGTCAAGTATGTAGTGAAAAAATTTACGCCAGTTATATATAAGTATTTTTTCCTATTTGTGTGTATAAATAACGATAAAAAGCGTGTTATTGTGCCAGGGTGTTACGAGTCGTAACAAAGTATGAATGTTGATTTTATTTGTTTGTATTTGAATGTGCGTGTGTATAAGTTTATATAATATATACTATATAAGCACATACTCATATGTAAAGACTTTGATATTAAAGTAAATAAAGTTTTTATAACATTCTTAAATCCTCGTGTTATAAATTTTGTTTTTCATTTTTGAGGAACAATTTCAAATGTGTAGGCATTTTTCATTTAGAGTTAGTAAAATTTTCTGGTGATATACATATACATATATTTATACCCACCATCAGAAAGATGGGGGGTATATTGATTTTGTCATTCAGGAATCATTTAAGACACCACAAAGTATATATTTTCTGGGTCCTGGTTAGATTTTGAGTCGATCTAGCTATGTCCGTCCGTCTGTTGAAAGCAGGATAGAGCTCGAACGGGATAACGTAGGGGGACGAAATTTGGCCCAAGTGTTTATCTTATATAAGGTTTGATTGGTGTTGAAAATGGAAAAAAATCGGTTAATAAACAAAAAAGTTATGGACTAAAAACTAAAAACACAGGGTGTCCGTTGTAGCTTAATTTCATACTTTTTTGCTAATATCTCTTAAACAAAAGCATAAATATAAATAGTTTGAGGGTCGATATAAACTCGGAAACCAAAAATGGGCGTGATCCGCCCACTTTACGCCTACCTCCCATATAAAGTGAAACTTCAACGAAATTGTGTTCAAATAGTTCAAGGACCAATGTAAACTCGGAAACAAAAAATGGGCGTGGTCCGCCCAATTAATCTCCCATATAACGTAAAATTTGAAAAAATTGATGCTGGGTATATAGATTCGGCCTAGCCGAATATAACATTCGCGCTTGTTTTAAAATAAATTTATCGAATTAAAAACTTTTTGCAACTAAATTTGCATAGTGTAGAGTTGTAACCTAAATTTCAGATTTTTTTGCCTTTTGATTCTTTTCCGTAAATTTTCATATTAAAATAAGTTGCATACAAGTAAAAATTAATTCAATAATAAATCATATCAACAAGTTAGTTAACAAAAGACTATATAACCCAGAAAAAGTTTTGTATCAGAAATTATCTTTATGCTCTTAAATCTCCTTTGGAGATCTTTATTTTCCAACTGCCCGCATTTAAAAACTTTAAGGCTTTCAAATTCGGAAAACGAATTGTAGTGGAAGTGCTTCTAAAATGAACCATAACTTGTGAGTTTTGTATAGAGTTTGAAAATATTTATATTTAGATAAGATGTTTTGCGCAATCAACCTCTTAGTTATGTTCAATTATTCAAATCTTTACTTATTTTGAATTACTTTATTAAGCGAAGGCCGATAAATTGTTTTATTTTTAGATTAGAAAATTTGAATTTCAATCACTTGCTTAACTGCTACAATTAAAAATATATTTGGAATAATTTTTATCTTTAATAAATAATTTAATTAACCATATTTTTTATGTGTACCTATGTAAGACAAATTTTATTATAAAATTAAATCATTTGTTTATGTTACGAATGATTAATGTAAAATGATAAAACAAATCTTATTTGATTTAATTCTCTTCGACATAAATGTAAGTTTGTGTGAGTACGCAAGAGATGTATATTTAAAATTCAATTATAAATTTTACGTAGACTTCTGTAAATACAAACCAAAAGAAATTACAAACATTTAAAAATAATAAAAGGTGTCACGACAAATGATTAATATTTAATATTTATTAATATGTATTATACCCTCCAAAGAGGGTATACTAAGTTTGTCGTTCCGTGTGTAACATCTAGAAAGAATCGTTTAGGACCCCATAAAGTATATATATTCTTGGACCATATGAAATTCTGAGTCGATTAAGCAATGTATGTCTGTCCTTCTGTTGAAAACACGCTCACGTCTAAACTAATTGAGCTATTCCAATGAAAATTACTCAGGTTATTTGTTGTTCCCAGGCGCTGTTTGGGATTGCAAACCAACCAAATCGGTTCAGTAGAAAAAAAGTTATATACCAAAATCTGGAGAAACCCCTAAATCAAACTTCAACTGACAATATTTCAATAAGCCACAAACGTATTTAGATAAAATTTAGCAAAAAGGTTTACCTAGGTTCACCTTAGATTACTGCCAAAAATTAGTTAAATCGCTTCAGTAGAAGAAAAGATATAGACAAAAATATGAACAGTTTGTATGATTTCAACGCCATAATTTTTTCTTAAACATCATAATTTTTATATCGAGTGCATGTGTGTGTGTTCGTCTCAATATAAATGTTGATAAACACAAAGGTATACAACTATGTTGGGTTTGATGTTTGATCGTGGTGAAATTCGATCATACCACAACATCGCCCAGAGAAATATCAATCACATACGTGTTGAAAACGATACCATTCTATGTCAATAGTGAATCTACACCGTATGTGTTTAAATTAAACACTGCGTGTTCAATTCTGATTGAAAATCGATACCTAATTGGCACCAAGTTGAAACCATTTCGGTATCAAATTGTTAAATTACATATGTTTTCAATGAAATTTGTTAACGAATGGTATTAAA
Source organism: Protophormia terraenovae (assembly GCA_951394005.1). Lineage (NCBI taxonomy): Eukaryota > Metazoa > Arthropoda > Insecta > Diptera > Calliphoridae > Protophormia > Protophormia terraenovae. The sequence continues at coordinate 122,332,596 of OX596073.1, read as the reverse complement.
AAGCTATTACCGTAAATTACCAATGTGAGCACAACCGTTGTTGATTTTGAATCGAATTCTTTCCCTTAGTGATGGTATGTTCGCTACTTTTTAGCAATATATGTTGATAAGTTTACTAAACTAGTTAGTAGTGCGATGTGTTTCAAGCTATACACGTCGGTAGAGAAGAGTATGAAAATAGGTTTATTGAAAGTTTGCTAACATGTAAATATAATGTTGCTAGAATAAATTACATAATTATGTTAAAGATTAGTATTTACAAAAGTTTTCAAATATAATTTTTCTAAACTTTTGAGGGCACTTTTGATCAAGAATGATATAAATTAACAGTAAACGCTTAATTCATGGCCGGTTAGAGTAATTTCTTTTATATAAATCACCCTAAATTATGATGACAAAAGTTTTTGGTTTTTGAAATTTTTTTAGTTTTTTGGGCGTGGTCTGTGCGCCCCTTAACCGAATACAA